>PVKS010007041.1:25525-75091 GCA_004027875.1 Aplodontia rufa | reverse complement strand
TTTATGGCATCCCATTCACTGATTTTTGAATTTACTTCCTTCACTTTAGGAGACATGTTGAGAAAATCTTTGCCTACTCCCAAATGCTGAAGTGTCTTCCATCAGTTGCAAGGTAGCTGGTTTAATTCCTAGCTCCTTTGATTTGATTCTCGTGCAAGGAGAAAGATATGGGTCTAATTTCAACTTTCTGCAAATGGCTGTTCAGTTTGTCCAGCACCATTTGTTGAATGGTGTCTCTCCTCCATGTAATATTTTGTCCCCCTCTGTCAAAAATCAGATGTTTAAAGATTTGAGGGTTTGTTTCAGGATCTTCTATTCTATTCCATTGGTCTTCTTTCCTATCTTGATACCAGTACCATGCTGTCTTTGTTACTACAGCTCTATAGTATAGTTTTCGATCTGGTATGGCAAAACCACCTGTTTCGTCTTTCTTGCTTAGTAATGTTTTGGCAATTCTAGGTTTCTTATTGTTCCAAATGAATTTGAGAATTGCTTTTTCTGTGTCTGTAAAGAACGATAAGGATAGCATTAAATCTATATAGAGTGTTTGGTAGAATGGCCATTTTTATTAATTCTGCCTAACCAAGAGCATGGGACATCTTTCCATCTTCTTAGGTCGTCTTGGATTTCATTCTTCAATGACCAATAATTTTCGTTGTAGAGATCTTTGATTTCCCTTGTAAGGTTAATTCCAAAGTATTTTATTTTTTTCAAAGATATTGTGAATGGGACTGATTTCCTGATTTCTAAGAAGAAAAGCCCAGAACCTGATAGCTTCCCAGGTGATTTTTACCACACTTTTGAGGAGGAACACCTCTTCTTATTAAGTTGTTTCAAGAAATTGAAAAGGAGGGAACACTCCCATCCACTTTTTATGAACCAACCATAACTCTGATACCAAAACCCAACAGGGATACATCAAAAAAAAAAAAAAAAAGCTGCAGACCAATATCCCTGATGAACTTGGATGCAAAAATCCTTAATAATAAAGTACTAGCAAACCGTACTCAAAAACTTATAAAGAAGATAATCCATCATGATCAAGTGGGCTTCATCCCAGGAATGCAGGGCAAAACAACGTAATTAACCACGAACAGAATCAAAGACAAAAACCATATGATCATCTCAATGGATGTAGAAAAGGCCTTTGATAAAATCCAGCACCCTTTTATGTTCAAAACTCTAGAGAAGATAGGGTTCAAAGGATCATTTCTGAACTATGTAAAGGCTATATGTGCTAAACCCTCAGCTAGTATAATACTAAACGGAGAAAAAGCTGAAAGCATTTCCACTAAAATCGGGAACAAGACAAGGCTGTCCACTCTCACCACTTTTATTCAATATTGTTCTTGAGACCCTAGCTGGAGCAATTAGGCAAGAGAAGGAAATCAAAGGGATAAAAATAGGAAGAGAGGAAGTCAAAAACTCCCCCTTTTTGCTGACAACATGATCCTATATCTGGAAGATCCAAAAAACTCCATTAGTAAACTGCTTGAACTTATAAACAGATTTAGCAAAGTGGCAAGATATAAGATCAACACCCATAAATCAATAGCTTTCCTATACACTAATAATAATAGGACTGATGAAGAAATGTGCCACCTTTTTAAAATACTATTTGAAGACTGGAGAGGTGCCTCAGCTGGAGAGCGCTTGCCTGGCATGCACGAGGACCCAGGTTCAAATCCTAGCACCACATACTCAACTAAGTATCAGAGGGGCTGGAGCAGTGGATCAGCGTTTACGGTGCTTGCCTGGCATGCCCGAGGACATGGGTTTGAACCCCAGCACCATGTACAACAACGAAGTGTCAGAGCAATGAAAACCTGCCAGGGGTCAGCCCCAGCAACTCTTAGGGTTCTCGAAGGATGAGTGGAGTCGGCACGGAGGAACGACTTGAACCTCTGGAGCAAGTTGCAAGCAGACACAGTACCCTGCTTGAGTAAAATGCTGTCTGGTCTTTATTATTGAGCTCTTTTATACAGGTGCATAAATAATGCTTTCATTATCTGCCTCATTAACCAAATTGACCACCTGTGACCATTTAAACTGTTTCAGAGCACCAGACACAAAACTATCCACTTTGTCATTAGTTCATGGTCAAATCTTCGTGAACTGTTTCATGTACTGTACAAAAAGGCTTTATATTCTAAAAGAATAATGTTGTTCTTAGTTCTTTATACCTGTTTTGATAAAAGTCAGATCAAACACTTTCCTAAGACTCTCCCTATTTTCCTTCAGATGTTTTTATTTAACTATGTTTTAGGACCTTATACCCTATTTAACTACTAACTCAAAACCACCCTGTTACTGTAACCTTATTAGATATTTTGTAGCTATCCTAAGTCCTATAATTGTTACTCTTAAGATATTTGTGCATCCTAACCTATGGGCTAAGAGGTTAAAACTTCTGCAAAGATAGGAAAGGCAATTTTACATATACTGTTCCTTTGTTCCTTAGTTCCAATTATTTTGCTTTCTATTTCCACCCCTGCTTCGAAGTCAGTATAGCTTCATCCTTCATGACTTCCATATGTGTTAACAAGTACCCGTCTCATGAATCCAAAACAGTTATTTCCAATTTGAGTAAATAGCCAATTTCCAGAAGGGATGGTTTTGGCACTATCCTGGAATGCTGGCTTTGCCAAGCCCTTCCCCAAGCCTGGACTTTGTCAGACAGAAGCTTGGTAGATATTGCTTCCTCCAAAAACCAGATGAAAAATAAATAAAATTGATTTTATTCTCTCTTTCTCGCTCTTACTGTCTCTCTCTAAAACCAAGTAAAATTGGCTCTATTTCTCTTTCCCTATCTCCCCCTCCCCCACCCTCTAAAAAGAAAATACAATATTACTTGAGGGATTGGATTACACATATAGCTCAGTAGTAGAGCAGTGGCCTAGCATGTGTGAGGCACTGGGTTCAATCCTCAGCACCACATAAAAATAAAAACGTCTTGTCCATCTACAACTAAAATTATATGTATATATATATAATATATACATATTATATATATAATAAATAATATATATAATAAAATAAAATACTGCTTGATCCTGGCACCATGCATATGCCTGTAATCCCAGCTCCTCAGAAGGTTGAGTCAGCAGAATTCCAAGTTTGAGGCCAGCCTAAACAACTTTCCAAAATCCTGTCTCACAATAAAATGTTTTAAAATCTACTGAATGGAGATAGTTCAGTGCTAGGCTATTTGCCTAGCATGCACAAGGCCCTGGTTTCCATCCCCAATACTACAAACAAGCAAAACAAAACAAAGTAAAATAAAATTTGAATTACTTTTTTTCTTTGTTTTATTACCACTGTTCATACCTTTTTGTCGTTATGGTTGAATTACTTTAAAAGTAATTTTTTTTCTACTTTTTTTTGCAAGGTAGTAACTGAAGAGAAATAGGTAAGGCAACATAGGCAATATTGAGAGAACTAGCAGAAAGGGAAAACAGTATATTGACACAACGACTAAATGATGAGTCAGTTTCTCCCCAAAAAAGGAAGGAAAAAGTAGAGAAGTCTAAGAAAAATGAAAACTAAAAGAAAAGGTAGTGATCAAGTAAAGACATAGGACAAAAACTTGGCAGAGTTCAAGCAAGTTGAGTTTTTTCAGATTAGAGAAAAAGTTGTTAGGAAAGGACAGGAAAATTCCTGGTCCAGCAGAACCTTGAATGGTAGTTCACCTGGGAGAAACTACACAGGTAAGGGCCCTTGGGCACTGTAAGAGGATGAAAATTGTGTGGAGTTTTTGTTTGTTTGTTTTTTTTGTTTTTTTTTTTTTGGTACTGGGCATGGAACCCAAGGATGCTTTATCACTGAACCACATCCGCCAGTCCTGTTTATTTTTTATTTTGAGACAGGATCTTTCTAAATCATAAAGCTGGTTTTGAATTTAGCAATCTTCTTGCCTCAGCCTCCAAAGTTGCTGGGATTATAAACTTGTGCCATTGCAACTAAGTTTCTTATTGAAAAATATATTTGAACTGAACTGTCTAAGTTCCTATGAGTCTTATAGTAAAATCAACACATGAAACAAGATCTTAAAATGTTGTATTTAGCAAAGCTTAAATGAATGTCAAAATAAAATGCTTGAGAATCTGAAACCAAAAAAAAAAAAAAAAGTCTTTTCAGTTAGAAACTATCTAATCCCTAGTGTGTTTATAAGTTTAGCTTTTCTTCCCCCCCAAAAAAAAAACTAGTATGTATATACCACAGAGTTATACAAAGCAATTAGAAACAATGATATTGCAGCCTTTGAAGGCAAATGGATGATGATGGAAGAAATCATGTTGAGTGCAGTTAGCCTAACCCAGAGAGTCAAGGATCGAATGTCTTTGCTCATCCATGGAGACTGGAGCTAGGTTCTGGCCTGTGAAAGCTGGTCAGCTCTCATGTATTAATGACCCAGCAAAGGTGTAGTAACACACAACATAGGGCATTCATAGAGATGTATCGGAAAGGAGGTGGGAGGGAGCAGAGGGGAAGGGTAAGGGTGGGAGAATAGGGTGGGCTTTAGGGGGTAAATCTAATTTTAAGAATATAAACATATATTTTTGGATGCATTTTTGACTGTACAATAACTACATAACTACATTTCTTCATTAAAAAGAAGTTTAGCTTTTCTAACAAATACATAAAGACTACAACTTTTTAAACAATAAGTGTCCAAGTATTCAGCAGCTTTTTGAATAATTTTTGACCTCCTACCAACCATTCTGTTATTATAAATTTCTGTATTATTAAGCAGTCATTTCCAGCCAAATTCTTTGTGGTAGGTATCCCTATTTGTGGGTTGGGCATCCCTAATCAGAAAATTTCTAGATTAAGGATGCTTCCCTAGTAAAGTTTAATGCAGATATTCAAAAATCTAAATGAACTGGTAATCTGAAAGACTGCTGGTTCCAAACAGTTTTAGATAAAGGATATTCAACCTGTACTGAGAAATTTTTTATAAGAATCTCTTTAACATAAAGTAGATTTTAAAAATTTGACCTTTCATTCTATTGTGTATTTAACAAACAAATAGGATAAAGTTACTTTGTTGCTTATAGGAAGGTGGATAACTTGTTATGAAATTAATAACTGGGTTTCAAAAGTCTCCAAGAATTTCAGAATTGCTTCTTTAACAATCACTATCAAGCACTTTTTGATTTTTCCACAGCTTATTTTTAGAAATTGCATCTTGAAGATTTTTATTTACTGGCCAACTTTTTAGAGGAAAAAAGCATTTTAATTATTTAAAGACCTTGAGCTATGAAACCATTAATAGTTTTTACATATCATTCAGTGTGTGTAACAAATGTTTGTCAGAGGAAACTGTAGTTTGGAAATATTAATTACTAAACTCCAACTTTGATACATAACTCCAACTTTGAGATTGGCAGTACCTCCATCTCTCGATAACTTCACTTTCAGTAACCATTGCTTTTTTTTTTTTTTTTTTTTGAGAGAGAGAAGGACAGTGAGAGAGAGACAGAGAGAATCAATTTTTATTGAGTTTTTCACATGGCTTTCATTGCTCTGACACTTAATTTTGTATGGGGGTGCTGGGATTTGAACCCATGTACTCACACGCATGCTGGGCAAGCGCCCTAACTGCGGAGCCACCACTCCAGGGCCCATTGCATGTTTTTTAAAGATGATTCCTTAAAAGAAGACTGTGGTAGTAACTAACTTAGATGATGAGTAATGTGTATTATTGGCAGTCTTGGAAGAATCAGAGGCCTGTCTTTTCATTCTCTTCTCTTATTTGTACATATAGATGAGAACAGAACTATATTTCCTGTCATCTCAGAAGAATCGCCCCAGCCTTTTTGGAATGCCACTGATTGTTCCTTGTACTGTGCATACCCGAAAGAAAGATCTATATGATGCGGTTTGGATTCAAGTATCTCGTTTAGCAAGCCCACTCCCACCACAGGAAGCTAGTAACCATGCTCAGGATTGGTAAGTTCATGGGATTAGCCTAGACTTGTAGTTTCCAAACTCTAGATGAATAATTTATGTAAATTATGTATGAATACCCATTCAGTGTCAAATGAAATCACTTTTGGGGGGCAGGAGTGGTGGCTCAGTGGTTGTCCTCTTCCCTGGCATGCATAGGTGCACGAGTTCGAGCCCCAGCACCCACATGCACAGCTGGGTGTCGGAGTAGCAAAAGCCATGTAAAAACTCAATGAAAATTGATTCTCTCTCTCTCGCTGTCCTCTTTTTAAAAAAAAAAGTGCTAAAAATAATCACTCTTGGAAGAACCATCTAGAGAGCATGTAAGTAAATCATTCAGTTTGATTTTTTTTTTTTAAGAGAGAAGGACAGTGAGAGAAAGAGAGAGAGAGAATATCAGTTTTTATTGAGTTTTTCACATGGCTTTCACTGCTCTGACAGTTAGTTGTGTACAGGTTTGAACCTGCATACTTGTGCATGCAAGACAAGTGCCGTAACCACCAAGCCACTGCTTCAGCCCCCATTTTGATTTTTTTTTTTTTTTTTTTTTTTTTTTTAAGGAGAAAGGGACAGTGAGAGAGAATCAATTTTATTGAGTTTTTCACATTGCCCCGAGACTTGGTTGTGTACTGGTGCTGGGGTTTGAACACGCGTACTCACCCATGCCAGGCAAGCACTGTAACTGCTGAGCCACCACTCTAGCCCCCATTTTGATTTTTTTGAGTAAACGAAACTATACAGCTTTCTTTTCTCACTTAGACATTCTAGTGTCTAATAATTCTTGCATTCACCTGCTAATGCTTCAGGTAATATCCTTGTCTAATCATTGGGATTGTGGTGCCTTATTTATATGTGTTTTGAGTTGCAGATCATTTTCTTGCTATCATAATACAAATGAAAGTTCTTATTCTGTGATCACTGAATAAAAAACTTATCTTTGCTATGGTATAGGGTCTTTTGATGATTAGGATAGGGCTTATGATAAATCTTAAAAGAAAATTACAAATAATAGCAAACAATAAGCAATTTAGTTGATGAATGTTTAATAAAAGTGACTTTTGGTTGTGATTAAATTTGAAACGAGAGTCTGATCGAATTTAAGATTTTGTAGGTAAGGGCTTTTCCCAGGACTTGCTAATGAAGTGAATATGGATTGAGGGGGAAAAAGGGGAGTCCAGGTTAAGCTTTTAGCCTGAGAAATTGTTTTTGAATGGTGGTATACCATTTATGCAAAAGAGGAAAACTGGAGAACACGCAAATTTTGTCAAGAAAGGACAGAAACTGGGTAAAATTCAAGCTACCTGTTATCTTACGTAAGTGGGTAATTCACTTGAATGTGTTTTGCTGGAGATGTAAATATAGGTGTCACCAAATAGTTGGAATTTAAAATCTTAAGTGAGACAAGACTCACTGAAGAGAGTAATAGTTAGATAAACAATCAGATGCCCAAAATCTAATTCCTGATGCAGTCCAATATTTAGAGGTTCAAAAGAGAAAGGAGAAAAGAAGCAGCCAGTAACGTGAAGAAAACCAGAAATGAGCAGAAAACCGAAAGTTAAAGTATTTCAAGGAAGAAGTGATCAGTTGTTTCAAATTAGATTGCATAAGAAGAGGACTGAAAATTACATAAAATGTCAGTCTTTGGTGACCTTTGTGAAATCTGTTTTAGTGGAGTACTGTAGATGAAGGAATGGAGGATGGAGTGGCTTAAAGAGAAAATTATTCTAACAGCCATTATAAAGATTATAAGAGTTTATTTTTTGGAAATGTACACTGAAACATTTATAAATAAAATGATAAAATCCCTCTCTTTTCCATCAAATTCATCTAGCAAATCACAATAGCCAAAAGGTAGGAATTGTGCAAGTATCTATCAGCCAATGAACGGATAAACAATAGCAATATATACATACACTGGAGTATTATTTGGCCATTAAAAGAAATGAAGCATTGATACATTTTGCAATATAGGTGAAGCTTGAAAACATTATGCTAAGTGAAAATAAAGCCAGATACAAGAGGACAATCATTGTATGATTTTACTTTTATGAGGTATCTATTATAAGCAAATTCATGGAGACAGAATACAGATTAGAGATCATGGTTAAAGGGTGGGGGTGTTAGTCAGCTTTTCATTACTGTAACAGATACTTAAGATAACCAGGATAAAAATAGGAAAGATCTAATTTGGCTCATAGTTGTAGAGGTTTTAACCCATGGTTAGTTGGCCTCCTATTTTGGGGCCTATGGTAAGGCAGTACATAGTGACAGTGCACAGCTGAACAAGCTTCTCACATTGTAGTGGCTGGGAAGCACAGACAGAAAGAGGCTAAGGTTCTACTATCCCTTCAAAAGCAGTACCTAATACCCACAGTGACCTGACTTCTTCCTCTAGATCCCACCTTCTAAAGATTCCACCACCTCCCAGTAGTACTAAAGACCAAGCCTTCAACACATGGTTCTTTCAGGGCATTCAAGATCCAAACTACAGCAGAGGGAAAGTTATTTTTGCTCAGTGGATGCACAGTTCCCTCCGAGCAATACTTGCTTATTTTGACCCCTTATCTTTCATTTGATCCCTCACTTACTATTGATTTGATTTGGATAGGATACTGGACAGTTAGGAGTATCAATATCATTCCCTGGACAGGTTATGCAGAAAGATGAGGAGTTCCTGTGCCAGACACATTTTTCACTTTTGCCCTTACAATGAGTCTTTATCATGGTTTACTTACCACTATCAGTTGCCAAATGAGCTATCACGTATAGTGCTTTTAGGTTATGCTCCTTGCATTGCTTCTTTTTCTCCCCTTAGCTTTATGACCTAAAGTTGAAAAATAGGAATGAGGGGATGGGGAGCATTTGTTTTTTGGAAACTTTTGGTGCTGGGGATTACACCTGGGGCCTCATTCTTGCTAAACATATGCTCTACCACTAAGCTACATCCCAAACCCAGAAACTGAATAAAATGTACAACTTGATGTTTTGGTATATGTATAAATTGTAGTTTGTTCTAGAGGCAAGGTTTAGTAAATTTTTTAAAACACTGAACAACTCATAAAGCTAAATTGACACAATTATTAATAGTTAAAAGAAGCTACTCCAAGAATAGTGTGTAGCTAATACCTTTGAATAGTTAAGATAGAGAAAAAGGGATACCTAACCTGTACTGTAAACAGGGAATCTGATTAAAGAAGACCTCTAAATATACGGCCTTCTGTAGTAT
This sequence comes from Aplodontia rufa, assembly GCA_004027875.1. Classification (NCBI taxonomy): domain Eukaryota; kingdom Metazoa; phylum Chordata; class Mammalia; order Rodentia; family Aplodontiidae; genus Aplodontia; species Aplodontia rufa. The sequence continues at coordinate 65,916 of PVKS010007041.1, read as the reverse complement.
GTGAGTGTTGTTGTCATGGAAAGATCTAGTGCTGGTGTAATGTGAATTCAGTCTTTAATAAAATTGGGGTGGAAGGGTATTTGGTGTTTGATTTCATGATTGGCTTATCTTATAAAATTTTTGTATGCCACATAGAGACTCTCTTGGAGACATCTGGCAATACATGTCCTCTGTAAATAGAGATATGGCCTAATGTGGCTGGTACAAGGCTCTAACTGATGGATTAGGATAAGCAGCATTGAGCCACCAACATGAGCAAAACGCTACGGCAGATGTCCCTTCCTAGGATCACTTTAAGGAAGGATGAAAGGAGGTGGATCTCAAACCAGAAATGCTTAGACTTTTTGGTTTATGTTCTCTTCTGTTTCAGTGATGACAGTATGGGCTATCAGTATCCATTCACTCTACGAGTTGTGCAGAAAGATGGGAATTCCTGTGCTTGGTGCCCGTGGTATAGGTAAAGTGACCTTCTGCAAAAGAAAAATTTTAGTTGAATTGCAGCTTCAGATTATTATACTTTTTTCATAAAATTTCCAGTTTAGAGAATTAATAAACAAATAAGAAACTTGAAATAAGTTTAGAAATTGTTTCTTCATCTCTTCCTGTAGGATCGACAACTAAATTTTTTTATGATTTGTAGCTGGTTTTATTAACTCTACAGTCCATCCCAATTTCATTTCATAGCTTATGATTGACATTCATTATTCTAAACTTTTTTTTTTAACTTAGTCTTACTATGTATCCCAGGCTGCTTTTAAACTCCTCACATCAAGTAATCTTCCCACCTCAGTCTTCCAAGTACTGGCACTACAGGCACACAACTCCATGCCTGTCTATATTTTCTCCACTCTCTCTGCTTCTTAAACATAAATCAGTTTGGTCAGGCATGGTGTCACATGCCTGTAATCCCAGTGAGTTGCGGGGGCTAAGGCAAAAGAATCACAAGTTCAGCCTTGGCAATTTAGTGAGCCCCTGTCTCAAAATAAAAAGGCTGGGGATGTAGCTCAGTGTAAAGCACCCTGGGTTTAATCCCCAGACCTCAAAACAAAAACAAACAAAATACAAACACATAGAAAACAACAAATATAAGTCGGTTTGGAAGTTCTGGATCAGTAGAACTTGATCTATTTTGGGTGTTTAGAAGAAATACAGAGATTGATTGGTCATTGCTGATAGAGTAGGGAAAGTGCCTGACAATATTGAAATCAACTTTTAGAGAACTATAATAGACTTAGCAAACTTAATCTAAAATAGGCATTGGAGCCATAGTTTTGTCATGTCTTCCTCACTGTAACTTCAAAAATTTGTATGTTTTTACTTAACATGTCATTTTAAAAACGAGATAGGCATTGTTATTCCAGATAAGTTATCCTACCTCATATCATTAAATAACTGAATTTAGAACTTCTTTCAAACTGTTTTATCTCAAATAGCCAGTTCCTATATTGTTTGTCTCTATGCTCATATCTTCTTGTATGTTAACAATTATTTCTCCAGTGCTTTATAAAATCAAAGACTTGAGAATTGATAAATATGATTCCCTGGAAAATAAACATTAATAAATATTACTGCATTTATCCAAGTCTGAAATTAGAATCCCATGACAAATTGTGAAGCCAAGAGGAAAGTAGGAAGGAAGAATATTTCTGATTAAGAAAATTTAGATCCCTTCATAATTATTTCTTCTTCTGTGGATCTTTTTACCCTTTTTAGATTTTGCAGAGGCTGTAAAATTGATTGTGGGGAAGATAGAGCTTTCATTGGAAATGCATATATTGCTGTGGATTGGGATCCCACAGCCCTTCATCTCCGCTATCAAACGTCACAGGAAAGAGTAAGTGTGCAGGATGCCATAAGATGTGGTTTTTATATAGGAAATTTTTTTGTAGTTTAACTATCATGACAACTTAAAACAATCAGAAAAAACAATCATCAGTAATCAACCAGTTGGCACTTTGACATAATTGCTTAGGTTCTTTTTGTTTTCTAGCTTCTGAAATCAACGGTACTGGTGTGTTAAATTTCAGAAATATTAATAGAAAGTAAATCTTAGAACAAAACTCAGTGTATTTAAGAAGTTATATCCTCTATCCTTAGCATACTAATAAACCTTTCTTTGCCCATTTGTTAAATATCCCTTGCCTTCTTGTAGCATGCGGTAAGCAAAATTACTTGATTCACATGCATCCTAAGATTATAGGTGCTACCTTTAATGGGCATAGTAATCAGAAAAATTTAGAGAAGAAAAGATTGAAATGTTTCAAGACTGGATACATAAGACTACATCTCAGTGGCTGTTCATTACACTTTACATTCCTCTACTGCCAGGCTAACCAGAGCAATTTTTTACTTTTGAAAAGGTTACTAAAGAATACTTTAAGGGGGTTGGAGCAGTTAAGGCTCTTGCCTGGCATGTGCAAGAACACAGGTTCGAACCCTAGCACCACGAACACAACGAAGTGTCAGAGCAACAAAAACCATATGAAAAACTAAATAAAATTGATCCCCCCTCCATTGTTAGTTTCTCTCTCTCTCTCTCTCTCTCTAGAAAGAAAGAAAAGAGAGGTAGAGAGACTCTTGAGAGAAATCTTATTGAGATATATATATATATATAAAAAATTGGCTCACAAGTGTTTTTAATCAGCCATTCTTCCAGTCCCGACCTAGCTCCATAACCTGTGTTCCATAAAAAGTACAGTCAATAAAAATCAACATTCTTCATTATCATAGTGTAATTTGTGGTTGGCCATAAAGGGTCTCTGGTAGAGAGAATTGCAATAATATTTAACTGGCTATGAGAAAAGAGACACTACCATATTTGATACACCTCTTTTCTACTTACACCAACAACCATGATACAGCATGTTTCCTTTGAAGCATGTTGGTTCTTCCCTTAAGTGACCAGCTGAGAATTACTGTATTATTACTACAGAATTTGTGCTCAGAAAAGAAGTCAACAATACAAGGTCAAGCCCAATTTCCTTTCTAAAAACAGAATTTTCCTCCAAGTTCCTCTTTTTAATTGAGTTCTTTAGACCAGATGGTGATGCAATTATAAGACTGTAATTGCATGATCAACTCCAACCTTTATAGTTTCTTGGGGCATTTGATATCCTTATGACTCCCATTCTTTCCAAAGGGGAAAACATCTCACCTGAAAACTTGGTCTAAACAGAATGGTCTAAGCTGTGCCAATTTGTAATCCAAGCAGCCCAGTATTCCCTTCAAGAGTACAGGAAATATGCAGGAAGTTGCCTCAGGCAAAGATAACCAATTAGCCTGTGAAAAGAGGGAGCTGTAAGTGGAATGAAGGATGTATGTGTGACCTTTACCAGAAAGAGAAGAAGTCATTATTGGACTTGTAGTCAAGTCCCTGCCTTGAGAGAAACATATCTCTGTGTGAAGTCTTCATACACAGCCTTCATAGTCCTGATGTTATGCCTCTCTCACCTTCTCATACATAATAGATAAACAGAAGTCCCATAGTTCTGGGATTGCTTGTCAAGTGGTAGTCAGGAATGAGAGAGGGGAAAAAATATTTTAAGTTGCATTCTAAATTCTTTCTCCTCTCCCACCTTCCTGTCCCACCCCAACATACTTAACCTCTTTTCACTCTCTCCTGTCTTAGCTCCTTCTTGCTTCAAAGCTTAGTGAACCGTTAACAGGACCCCAAAGTTTTGAGCAGGTATTAGGGACCTTCTCAACAATAGCAGCATACTCTGTTAAGCTTGCTCTTTCTTCTTTCTTCCTCTTGTTCTTCTCCTCCCTTCTCCCTTCTTCCTTTTTTTCTTTCTTTTATCTCTTTTCTTTTCTTCCTGGCACTAGGGATTAAACCCAGCCCTCGTTATTTTTTTAATTTGAGACAGGGTCTTGCTAACTTGTTGAGTCTGTCTTCAAATTCGTAGTCCTCCTTGCATTCCCACTGCGATTACAGGCATGGGCCACCTTGTCTGGCTTGCTGTATCTTTTGTTGCCATCTCAAATAGTTCAGCTAGTGGTCGCCTGCCTAGTATATATGAGTACCCTAAAGAAGTAAGAGATAAAATAATACATGTGGTATTCTGATAAATCTGTTATATGGTGTCAATTTGCAATTAAGATGTATCTCATAGAGCTAATGTCTAGCATGCTGCCTTCTCATGTTGAGTTTTTCCTGTAGTCTTTCCAGTTCATCCAGATCAAGCGTCTGTGTTTCAGTGATAATATTTCCCCTAGCCTCTGTACTAGCATACTAATAATGCTGTCTTTCTGATTAAAATATAAATGGTTTACTCAACACTACAGACTTATGTAATTCACATGTAAACTGTTTTAGTATTCCAGAATTGTAAAATAAACAGTTCCTTGTTCATTTTTGTTTCTGTCAATTTGAAACATTCAGATAAATTTCAAGAAAAACAATGGCCATATAAGGAGAAATTTTATCCAGGACATTATTGATGTAAGATTGGTGAATAAATCCATGTCTGTATTTACTCAAACTCTAGTTTGGATTGTATTTTCTTTTTCCTCATCTAGAGTAAGATAAGGGTAAGTTATAGAAAAGGTGATATATATCTATATGACCTTTTTTTTTTTTTTCAATACTGGGGATTGAACCCTGGGGCACTGTACCTTTGAGCCCTTATTTTTTTTTAATCTTGAGACAGGATCTTGTTAAGTTGCCCAAGCTGGCCTCAAACTTGAGATTCTCCTGCCTCAGCCTTCTGAGTTGCTGGGATTACAAGTGGGCACCACCACACATGGCTTGGTGACCATTTTAAATACCCTCACCATAACTCCCATTCATCCTATTCCCTCTCCCTATAGGTTGTAGATGAACATGAGAGTGTGGAGCAAAGTCGGCAAGCGCAAGCTGAGCCCATCAACCTGGACAGTTGTCTCCGTGCTTTTACCAGTGAGGAGGAACTAGGGGAAAATGAGATGTACTACTGTTCCAAGTGTAAGACCCACTGCTTAGCAACCAAAAAGCTGGATCTTTGGAGGCTTCCACCCATCTTGGTATGTTATACCCCTACCCCTGAGAGAGCAGGAGTCTAGTATAAAGGAAAAAAGTCATTAACATGAGTTTTTGTTATTTTTTAGGATAAGACCTATCCTATAGCAGTGTTTTTTGTTTTTATTTTATTTAAAGAGAGAGAGTCCATTTTTATTTTTCCATCTGTTTTTTGTTTTTCCAACACTTAGTTGTGTATGTAGTACTGAGGTTTGAACCTGGGTCCTAGTGCATCCCAGGCAAGCAGTCTGCCACCAAGCCACCACTCCAGCCCCTTGCAGCAGTGTTTAAAACATTTTCTGTGTGAAGTCTTTATGTTGAATAGAGAGATGAATTGTTCTAAAAATATTTAGAAGTTCCTATTCCTGAAGAGCTTACAACCTAGGAGAGAGAAATTATCTAGGCCGGTAACTACAATTCATTACAACCTCAGAAGTGTCACAAATGGTATAACCTGATGAGTTTGAACTTCAGAAAAGGATAGAGGCACTTTCAACTCTCTGAAGAGAAGAATCTTTAGGCTAGTCCTTAATTAGACTATAGGAGAACAAACCTGCTGGCAGCTTCCATTGCCCACTGAGTTTGGTCACATGGCTATGTCACACTACTGAGTTAAATGTGTGTGCTCAAACACACCAATGCACAGGATCTTGTGTGTTCTTTTAGACTTTTAGATTTGATTTACTTCTTATCTCTCCTTTCATGGATTAGGAGACTTTCCTTTTGTCCATCAGAAGAGTTTGAAGTGACAGATTCATTTCAGCTACTCAGAAGACTGAAACAGGAGGATCTCAAATTTGAGGCCAGCCTGGACAACTTAGTAAAACCCAGTCTCAAAATAAAAAATAAAAGGTGCAGTGGTGGAGTGCCCCAGGGTTCAATCCTCAGTACTGCCCCACATATACACCAGAAAAAGGTGTGGGTGGAAGTTCTATCAAATGTAATTGTAAAGGGCTGGAACAGTGGCTCGGTGGTTGTAGTGCTTGCCTGGCATACACAAGGACCCAGGTTCCAACCGCAGCACCACATACACAACTAAGTGTCAGGGAAACAGGCTAGATGAAAAGATAAAATAAAATTGATTTCTCTCTCTCTCCCTCTTCCTCTCTTTAAAAATATAACTGTGAAATCAGGTGAGGTGGTCCACACCTGTAATTCCAGTGACTAAGGAGTCTGAGGCAGGAGGATCACAAGTTTAAGACCTGCCTCAGCAACTTAGCAGGGCCCTTAAGCAATTAATGACACCTTGTCTCAAAATAAAAAAATTTTTAAAAAAGAGGAACTGGGAAACTGGGGATGTAGTCCAATGTGGGTTCAGTCCCCAGTACCAAAAAGAAAAGAAAGCCAAATGTAACTGTAAGGTACTAGTGGTTTTGTTTGTTTGTTTGTTTGCTGGGGATTGAACCTAGGACCTCACAAATGCTAGGCAAGTGCTCCACGACTGAGCTATACCCCTAATAGCACTACTATATTTTAACCAGACATTCTATGTATTTTCTTATTCATGACTTCATCCTACTACTCTCTGAAAGTGAAAGTAAGTTTTTCTTTTCTTAGACTTCCCAAGGAAGTATGCACAAAATATTTGATACCACTAAAATTTAGCTTTCTCCAAGAATGGGAACTAGAAGAAGGGAAGAGAAGGTAGGGAGGGGCAGACTTGGTAACAAGGTATGTGGGAAACAGGGGAGACTTTTTTTTTAAACTAAGGTATATTTTGACAATTGTATATACTCATAACTATCACATAAAATATATCATGGGGTAAAGGCACTTATAAAACACATTTCCAAGGTCTTTAAAAAATAATGAAAAATATGTTGGTGCTGAGGTTTTAGCTCAGTGGCAGAGCACTTGCCCTAGCACTTGTGAGGCACCGGGTTCAATCCTTAGCACTGCATAAAAATAAATAAATAAATAAAATAAATAAATAAATAAAGGTATTCTGTTCATCTACAACTAAAAATAAATTTTAAAGAATAGGTTAAGTTATATATTCTTGAACATTTGTATGTATAAGACTTTTTTCTGGTAGGTACTGTCAGAACTTTTAACACAGGTGTTTCCTACCTTTTCATCTCCAGATTATTCACCTTAAACGATTTCAGTTTGTAAATGGTCGATGGATAAAATCACAAAAAATTGTTAAATTTCCTCGTGAAAATTTTGACCCTAGTGCTTTTTTGGTACCAAGAGACCCAGCTCTCTGCCAACGTAAACCACTCACACCCCCTGGGGATGACCTCTCTGAGCCAAGGCTTCCAGCAGGAGGGGTGAAGAAAATAGATGCCCAGAGCTCTGCAGGGGAAGAGGATGTGCTCCTGAGCAAGAGCCCATCCTCACTCAGTGCAAACAAGAGCCCAAAAGGTGAGGAGGCCTAGGGGGACCTGTCAGAGGGACTTTGTCAGACTGCCTGTAGATTGCATATTTCCGTCTGTTTTCTGCTTGGTGGGGTGGGAAAAAAATCTTATCTGAAATGAGACTTATCTGTATTTGAGCTATATGACTTGTAGCAAGAGATGCATCCTCCCTAAATCTAGTTCTCATCTATAAAATGAACATAATACAAAGTTCTCAGTGTGAGGATTTGAAGTATCATGAGTGATGTACTTTACATAATGCTTGATGTATAATAATATGAATAATTGTCATCCTTGTTCCCTTACAGTAAAAGTTCTCAAAGTTTAGTCGGGGAAACCCAAAGGGGGTCCCTGAGACCCTTTCAGAAGGTCTCAAGGATCCAAGCTATTTTCCCAAAAACACTAAGACAATATAGTCATCCCTATATATCTGAGTTATCTTTTTAAAAAAGAGAGGGGCGGAGGGAAAGAAGAGAGAGAATTTTTATTTAGTTTTTCATCTGGCCTTTGTTTCTCTGACACTTAGTTACGTATGTGGTGCTTGGGTTTGAACTTGGGTCCTTGCCCATGCAAGATATCCATGTGGGTTTGGTTCCAGGACTTCCCATGAATACCAAAATCCAGACACTGCAAGTTCTTTAAAATGATGTAGTATTTGCATATAACCTATGCATATTCTCTCAGTATCATCTCCAGGTTACTTTTAATACCAGTAAAATGTAAATTCTATGTAAATAGTTGTCCTGCTGCATTGTTTAGGAAACGGTGATAAGAAGTCCATACACATTCAGTACAGATACAGTTTTTTCAAATAATTTTGATCTGCAGTAGTTTCAGTCTGTTGATGTGGAACCCTCAGATGAGGAAGGGCAAGTGTATATGACTTTATACTTTCATTCTCTCACAAATGCACAATGGAGTCAGAAACAGCATATTATGTTGACAGTGAAGTATATGCTTGTGTATTATGTTTTTTTAATTCCTTAGTTTTACTTTCTAATATAGGCAATACTAAAACAGAAGTTCTCGGTGTCCTCAGTTTTTAAGTAATAGTAAGTACTTAATAAAGGTGGTCATATTTTTTGTCTAATTTACAAATGAGAGGAAAATGTGTTTATAAATCTCCCTAAACTGAAAATTACATTGTTTTGAACTGAATATGACATAAATCACCTTTCTGCTATTTTCTTTTTTCTTTCTGCTATTTTCTAAATTTCCTCAATGTATTCTACATTTCAGGGTACTGCTTCTTAATTCCTTGGCTATATTATAGGAACTGAAAAGTAGCCAATCAGGATTCCCATATCTTTATGTATATATACATTTGTGGTGCTGGCTTCTAAGTTAGTATTTGGTGTCTGACTCACCTGTGGCATTTGGATTTATAAATCTTTCCTTTTCTCCCTTTCATAGGTTCACCTTCATCATCAAGGAAAAGTGGAACCAGTTGTCCCTCCAGCAAAAATAGCAGCCCTAACAGCAGCCCACGGACTTTGGGGAGGAGCAAAGGGAGGCTCCGGCTGCCTCAGATTGGCAGTAAAAATAAATTGTCAAGTAGTAAGGAAAACTTGGATGCCAGCAGAGAGAATGGGGCTGGGCAGATCTGTGAGCTGGCTGATACCTTAAGCAGAGGGCACATTCTAGGAGGAAGCCAATCTGAGCTGATCACCCCCCAGGATCATGAGGTCACTTTGGCCAATGGATTCCTTTATGAGCATGAGACATGTAGCAATGGCTACAGCAATGGTCAATTTGGAAACCACAGTGAAGAAGACAGCACTGATGACCAAAGAGAAGATAATCATATTAAACCTATTTATAATCTGTATGCAATTTCGGTAAGTGGTTTCTTGTATGGTTTTCAAAGAATATTCTACTGTTAGTGGTTTGTTCACTTTATTTGTTCATCACAAGCATTTTTTTCAGGACCTTGTTATTTGCTAGACATTGAGCTTGGTGGTAGCAAAGTTAACAAAGAAATCCTGGCCTTCCCAATAGAATCCAGGGAGCTCAAAGTATGATGTGGGTAATGGTCATGTAATTAGTATGTAAGTGGAGTCAGAGAGGGTCAATAATTCATTATTATGTTTCTAAGGAGTTTTTGCTTTCTAAAAAATAATTACAATTGGGGCTGGAGCGGTGGCTCAGCGGTTTCGGCGCTTGCCTGGCAAGCACGAGGACCCAGGTTCAAACCCCAGCACCACATACACAACTAAGTGTTGGAGCAACTATGACCATGTGAAAAACTAAATAAAGTTGTTCCTCTCTTTCTCTGTCTCTCTCACTGTCCGTCTCTCTCTTTAAAAAAAAAAAATAAATAATTACAATTATAAAATGGTTGTATATCTACACAAGATTGGAATTTATGACATTTGAATTTTGCTTTTGTTTCTTTGGTTTTTGAAAAAAATTATAAGGTGCCAAGACACTTTTTTTTTATCCATCTAATGATAAGTGTTCTTTTGCTCAGATTCTAGCACTCTGCCCTGGCTATAGTACTAGTAACTACTAACATACCCCCACTCTCTTCTCTTCTTTAGTGCCATTCAGGAATTCTGGGTGGGGGCCATTACGTCACTTATGCCAAAAACCCAAACTGCAAGTGGTACTGTTACAATGACAGCAGCTGTAAGGTAAATGTTCTCAATCTGAATGAAAGCTAGAAACCGAATGACAACAAATCTGGGGAATATTTGTTGAAATAATAGACTTTCTCCTCAATAGGAAATAGGTGTTTCTGTTAGGATCAATTTATAGATGTTATCAGTATTAAAGGATCAAAGGGGATATGCAGAGTGGAGAATGAAAATGTGAACAGTGAGGGAAAAGGAGGTATTAGTTATGAGAGGAAAAAATAAGTCTTTCTATTTTTGGAGGCATTTATTTTATTTTTCTTTTTGGTTTTCCAGTTTTGGGGGTCAAACCTAGGGTTTTGTACATGCTAGGCAAGTGCTATATCACTGAACGGCACCCCCAATCCCCAGTCTTGAACTATTAGAATTTGTAGGGGTTTTAGGTCATTTCTTTTGACTTGTCTTTTGTTATAATATTTTTCCAAAACATAAGTTAACGGTACTTATTTTTAGGGCAGGTGTGAGAAAACCTAATGTATTAAGTTGATTGGAAGCAGTCAGGTTTAGTAATTAAAGAGGGTTGGTCATCTTTTCCCAGGCAAGGATTAAGAGTCAGTATAATGCCAGGCGTGGTGGCACACACTTGTAATCCCTGCAGCTTGGGAGGCTGAGGCAGGAGGATCACAAGTTCAAAGCCAGCCTCAGCAGTTTAGTGAGGACCTTTCTGTAAATAAAAATGGATTGGAGATGTGGCTCAATTGTTAAGTGCCTCTGAGTTAAATCACTGCTGCCAAAAAAAAAAGAGAAAGAGCCAGCATAATGATGTTTTTCTCTTTTACTAAAAGGCTTTTCTTACCCCTCAGGAACTTCACTCTGATGAAATTGACACCGACTCTGCCTACATTCTTTTCTATGAGCAGCAGGGGATAGACTATGCACAATTTCTGCCAAAGATAGATGGCAAAAAGATGGCAGACACAAGCAGCATGGATGAAGACTTTGAGTCCGATTACAAAAAGTACTGTGTGTTACAGTAAAGCTGTCACTCTGGCTGCTAGACAGGCTGGTGGTAAGGGAGATGATTCCTTGTAGCTGACATTTGGCAAAAGCATCACTGAAAGGCAAGCAGTTATTTTATCCTGTGACCCTGAAGCACAAAATAAAAATCCTAATTAAAATAGCAGTTAACTTTAAGAGTAGTAATAATTTTATTTTGAAGTCTCTCACAAGCTCTCCGACAGAAAACTTTCAGGCAGATCCCACCATTAGCCTGTAAACAAACGGATTTGGCACCAATCATCTGGGACCAAATAAAAATTAAATTGTGCTTGTCCAGATATGAACAAACTTGTAGTGAGTATAGAGTTTACCAGTAATCATAATAATATACTAAGGATTTTCTTGGAGTCGAAGTTAAAAAAAAAATTTTTTTTTAGTGTTGTCTAGGGACGACATGATATGCTACCTCCTTTTTCCTGAAGTTTTATTCTATTATATTGACAAAATGGAGAAAGCAAGATTATATAGGTGTGCAAGTGATTCTTATGGCAAGGATGCAGATTTTTTCCATTTATTTTTTAAACCATTTCCATACTCTCTCTTTCTTGCTTTTTGTTTTTGTTGTTCTGTTTGTGTTTGAGACACAACTAGTCACTGTTGGCAGAGGCATATAGTGTTCAATCTTAGAGGGAGAATCCCTTTAAAAACTACGTGCCTTCTACCCAGGGTCTTAGTTGGGAGACTCAGCAGAAAAAAAAAGCATCCTGGGAAATCCATCTAAAGCAGCCTTCCAGATAGAGGCATCTTACTTTTAGGATACTTGAAGTGTCCTCAACAATGTGTCTCTGCTGAGTGTAGCAGGGTGGTTGCCAGTAATTGCACCATCATCCCATGCATGTGTTGCACAAAGAGCTTCTAGGAAGGTAAGTGACATCAGATCTGGATGGTGTTTCACATTTGTGCTTGTTTTGTTCTTTGTTTCTTTGTTTTGCACTTTAAAAAAAAAAAGAAAATACATGCAAATTAATTTATTTGTATTTTGATGGCTCTAAGGGCTATAAATTAACTTGACTGGGGTATTTTCCCCTATCATATTGTATTTAAAAACAAAACACATGACACATCCCAAACATTGATAATTCATAGTATTGTTTGTTAAATTGGTGGGTTTCGGAAGTATAAAATTTCTGTTTTATTTGCATGTCTGTTTGTTTTTCACTTTTTTTTTTTGCACTAGTCATTGCAAGTTGTTTCTTTGCTTACTTCATTTTTTCCCTCTGATTACTCAAGACTGGAACAAAAGTATACATGTTATTTATTTCTGGAAACATTTTTTCCTGTGTTGTTTCTTAATATATACTCAAAGGAAATATATCTGCTTATTTTTTTGGTCTTTTTAAAAATTCACTTAGATCCCAGAAATTGATTCTCATTTATTGTCAGATTCTATTCCTTATAGGTAATAAATACCAATGTATTTTAGCATTTGTGTTCTGATTTCTGAGGCCAGTAACTACCGAGTTCTTCTCAGAACATTTGGAAAAGTTGTATTAAATGACCATCTAAATTGAAACCGTTTTCAGAAGAAGACTATTAATTTCTAGTAGGAAGTAGGGACCTAAATGACCTAAAGTCAGACAAAAATGCATACTTTATAGTTTCAAAATTTTCCATTCCTACCTGGACAAGCCCCATGAAAAAGTAGAAGTTTTAAATAATTTCCTTACAGGTGTTTTATTTAAGCAGGTAGCACAATCTACTAATGTGTGATCTGTGTTTGTTATATTGGTTGTAATTAATTTTTTAAATTCATGAACTAGCAGAAAATTTATTAAATTAACTATTAACTACATTCACCTTGTAAATTCCTGTATAAAACTTGTTGACAATGCACTGACTTTAGAAACATGTACATAAATAGAGTGTAAATAAAATAGTGTTGATGTACTGAAATATGAACTGTATAAAAAAGTATTGGTAATTGTATATGGAGTGTACCTGTTTCTCTGTAACTATTATCCAAACAAATTAAAACCATGGATGCCCATGTGCTGTTTTTCCTCATACAAGTAAACACAAAAAGTCAACTTCTTCAACTTTTCTGTGGCCCTGTTTTAATTCCCCTATCCCCTACTTGAATAACACCTTTCTGACTTAAAGACTGGAACAAAAACCAATGAGGGTAGAACAGAACACTAGCAGTAACAGGGCGGGTCTGATTTAAACATGGTTCACGTCCCTTGGGTGTTGTTGTTGTTGGGTTTTTTTTTGTTTTTGTTTTTTTTTTTTTTTTGGTTCTGGAGATTGAACCCCAGAGGCGCTTTACCACTGAGCCACTTCCCCAGTACTTTTTTTTATTTTGAGACAAGGTCTCACTCAGTTGCTTAGGACCTGCCTCACTAAATTGCTGAGGCTGGCCTCAAACTTAATGATCTTCCTGCCTCAGCCTCCCTAGTCACTGGGAAAACAGGAGTGGGTCACCATGCCTGGCTCCCGTCCTCTTAGAGAATTGTTCAGAAAACATTGAAGTGGGGCATGGAGAGAAAAGTAGAAAGCGGGTAGTGAACTGAGAAATTGGTGGGGGAAGTCCCACAATAGTTTTCATGCTGATTAGGAAGTGACATGAAGAAAAAGAAAACTTCTCATTTGTATAACGCCTTGAAATGCCCTACGTTTCTAGGGGGCACTGAGAAACAAGGGATATCCTTGGTTGTCCCTCTGGAAGGTTGCCAAGGAGGCAATTGGCAGTGTTCAGAACAAATGAAGATTTACAGCTGGAAGTCCTTCAACCTATAGAAATTTATTTACCTGTAAAATTAGAATACCTAACACAGCCTTTTAAGAAATAAATGAAGTATATAAATGTCTTGGCACAGTTTCTTGGTAGGTACTCAGTGCATGTAAAATACCACCCTCATGCATGATTCAGTCCTGTTTTACAAAGTTTTTTTTTTTAGCCCCCTTGCTATACTGTCACTAAAACAATTTAATAATAACTCTCTGCTCACATTCTTCAAAATTGGGAACACATATTAAAAATATATAAAATACGTTGGATTGGCAGCAGGGACAAGCAGAAAATGTATCTAAAGAGCCATAAAAATCAAGTACAGATCTGAAAGTACCAGTCCATATTCCTAGCTTTGCTTTTCAAAAGACAGCCTTGGAAAGAAGGACCAGCTTATGGAGATGGGCAAGCATTTTGTTACTGGTTTCTGAATGGTCCTGTAAGTTGAGAGAGGTCTTAAACCTCCTTGCCTCTCTGGCTGAATGGCTATTCTGCATTGAGTCTCTTCACCACTTGGTGGCATTATTTGTATTTTACAAATAACATTGAATTAGAGGAAGTATGTGATTTGCTGTATTTTTCCCAAGTATTTTTTTCTTTTTTTATTTTATTTTATTGAGGACTTGTGTTGTCATACAATCATAAATGCATAAGTAGTAACAATGTGAAATGCCCCTGATCCTAATCCAGAATCACTCCCACATCACCCACACTCCAATCTCTTGACTCTTCTATATTTCCCCCTCAAGTCTCTTCTTGAACCAGGAAATGGAACAAAAAAACACAAGTCCATTTGTGAAAAGCTGGCTGTTAAGATAGATTTAAAGCAATCTTTTTACAAAGTTAGGTTGAGGTCAGTTCCACTTCCTATGCTCCTTGTGAATATGGTTTTATTGACAGGGACAGAAGCCCTTCAGCAGTTAACTGTATTTAATTATAGGGCCCTGCCATAGTGTTTTTCCCAAGTATTTTAATAGTTAAATGTATAACTTGAAGAGCCAGGGATCCCAGTTTTCCTTAATGATATACAAAAATGGATATTGAAATCATAAAAGTCAGAAATGAACACACTTCTTTGATCAGAGACCTATAAGGGATCAAACAACAAAAAGAAGCCATCTTTAGGTTTGTCACATTTCCAGACCCAGTAGGAGGCAAGATAGCAGACAAGAGTGCAAGAGAGGGGCTGGAGCAGAGGCTCAGCAGTTACAGCGCTTGCCTGGCATGCACTAGGACACAGGTTCAAACCCCAGCACCACATACACACCCGAGTGTCAAAGCAACAAAAGCCACATGAAAAACTAAAGAAAATTGATTCTCTCTTTCTCTCTCTCTCACTGTTCTCTCTCTTCAAAAAAAAGAAAAGAAAAGAAAGAAAGAAAAATATTGATAGTTGGTGTTGGTGGGTAGGTACTGGAGATTTTAGGATCTTGTACATGATAAACACCACTCAGATACACCCGCAGGCCCAGTAATCAATTTTCTTTTTTTTGAGAGGACAGTGAGAGAAAGAATTTTTATTGAGTTTTTCACATGGCTTTCGTTGCTCTAACACTTAGTTGTGTACGTGGGTGCTGGGGTTGGAACCCGTGTACTTGCACATGCCAGGCAAGCGCCGTAACTGCTGAGTCTCCGCTCCAGCCCCCCAGTAATTAATTTTTTAAAAAATTTTAAACATACTGTTGAAAATAAAATTTATTTGCAAGCAGAGTATGATGGCCTATAATTCCAGCATGTGTGAGGCTGACATGGGAGGATCACCTGAGCCCACCCAAGATCAGCCTAGACAACCCCATATTAAAAATATATATAGGGGGGGGTGGAGCGGTGGCTAGGCGGTTCTGGTGCTTGCCCGGCATGCGCAAGTATGCGGGTTCAAACCCCATCACCACATACACAACTGTGTCCAAGGAACGAAGGCTGCATGAAATATTAAATAAAAATTGATTTCCTCTCTCTCTCACTGTGCCTCTAAAAAAAATTATATACATATATTTGCAACCCAACCAGGTACAAGCCACCAAGCACCAGTTCATGTCCTCTAGTGAGTAGAAAGATTATGGACTTTGAGACCACTGTGAAGTCAGATTCTAGATCTGCTGTTAAAATAGTTGTGAACTAAAACAGGTTTCTTAGACCCTCAAATTCCTCATACCCAATGAGGATACCACTTTATTTCCAAAGTTAATAAAAGGAATAGATCTTGTATATGAATAGGCATAGAGCGTGTCTTCTCTTCAGTAGTGAAATAAACATATTCCTCCCCCACTTAAAGAAGCAGAACATAGATATAGTAATAATGTTTTGATCAAGCTGATTACCGGTCCAGAGACCTACAGCTAGATAACACATGAGTACCTACTATGTATACCTACTATGTACAGAGAGGCGTGTGCTAAGGTTCTCTAGGTGCAATGGTTTGTAGTCACATTTCATCAGCTGCTCAGAAGAGATTTTTTTGCAGCCATTTTGCATTGGTGCACAAGTTGGTCATTTATGGAAACCACCACTCCAGGGAATGAATCACTATTTCCAGTCTAATTAAGGAAAGAAGATATGTAAGTGGGTATGTAAGGAGGAGTAATAGTAATTAACCAAAAGCTCCCTAGGCATTATCCCTGATGAAGTGCTGATTGAAGACATAGGCAGTAGGATGTTGACAAAGCACTTAGGGTTATGTAACTAAGTGGGAAAAGGAAGTGAGCTGTTCCATGAAGCAAGATTAGGATTATATTGTCAGAAGCATAGAAAGTCGTCTAGACAATGCTGAGACAAGATTCAAGTGGTCCATTGCAGAGGCAACATAGGCCTATTTTAGCTGAAGGTGCGTGAGTAGCATAGAAAACAATTAGAAGGCCGGAACCATATTCTGAAGGCCTTTGGAGGGCAGAGCAATTATTTCTTAAAAGTTTCACATTGCCAAGTATTTTTATGTGGTTATGAAACATTTTCATATGGTTTGTGCTTACTAATCTATTTTGGACTATTATAAATTGTGTTTGCTGTATTTTCTCTCTATGCTTGGGATCAAACCCACAATCCTTGTTTTGAGATAGGGTCTCATAAGTTTCCAAGGCTGACCTTAAGCTTGCGATTCCCCAGCCTCAGCATCACAAGTAGCTGTGATTATAGGTGTGCACCACCACACCTAACTAACTTTCTCATTTTCATACACACAGTACACTTTTGCTGCAGTTTCTCTTGATAATGAATTTTAAGACATTGCCACAAGCCCAAGAGAAACTCATTTGATGGATACTAGGCATAAAGTGTTCCGAGATCAAAGTAGAGGCAAAACAAAAACATGGCCAGGTAGCAGGGGTAGAAAAGCTAGAAGAGGTCCAAAAAGGAAGAATGTGTGTCAGGGAAAGGAGTGCAGTCACAGGTGACAGTCAAAGGCCCCAGAAAGAAGAGCCAGGGGTGTCTGAGGCCCTTGGGTCAGAGGGCACAGCTTCTTTGCTGCCTTGGCTTTTTTTTTTTTTTTTTAAGTGCCGCTTTCAGTTCTCCATAGCAACATCCTCTGCTACTGACATCTGATCCCACCCCCTCATCCACTGAGATTATGAATTAGTCAGAAAGATCCCCTATTGGGGATCAACAGGGGGCCTCCCAGAATGGAGTAGGAGATGTCTGTGGTCATCCTCAGAGGCTGCTGAAGCATTAAGAGAGAGGGATAGGGGCTGGAGCGGTGGCTTGGCGGTTAAGGTGCTTGCCCATCACCCACGAGTATACGGTTCAAACCCCAGCACCCATGTATACAATTAAGTGTCAGAGCAACAAAAGCCATGTGAAAAACTCAATAAAACTTGATTCTCTCTCTCTCTCTCACTGTCCTCTCTTAAAAAAAAAAAAAAAAGAGAGAGACAGAGAAGCAATTTTTATTTAGCTTTTCATGTGACTTTCATTCCTCCTACACTTTGATGTGTAGGTGGTGCTGGTATTTGAACTCACATACTCACGCATGAGAGGCAAGTGCCGTAACCACCAAGCCACTGCTCCAGCCACCACAGTAGTCATCTTAGCCAGGTGGAAAGCAGTGGCCTAGAAGTCCATTCATAGTGTTTGTTCTGCACCCTGTTTGTTCTGACCATGACAGGCCACTTGCCTCCTCTTCACCTTGGTTCCCCTTCTGGATGGTGGTGGGGTTGCATTAGATCAGTGGTCTTCATCTTCTGTTTTGAACCAACATCGGGGCCAGACCTTTTCTTCCAATCACATCTTCTAGAGCAGATGAAGTTGGAGTTGCCCAGGTTGAAGTGAGGGCAAGGAGTGCAGTGTTTGAGTAACCTCCATGGCTCCAGCTTGGAAGTCCACTAAAGCACCCTTCACTTCTGAGCACTCAGAAAGCCAGCCATACAGTGCTCCTGCAGTGCCTGATGAGCTCCCAGAGGACTTGGTAGCTCTCCCAGGTGAGCTGGACATCATGGTGGCCACAGGGTGGACCTTTCTAAAGGCCATTTTGCTTCTCTGTATTTCTGGGCAAGAGGGGGAAGCCAAACAAGTAGGGTGAAGACCAGTCAACCTTCCTCCCTATAGAGACCACAGATAATGCCTGGAGCAGTCAGCTTGCTGTTTGGCAGCAGTCCCAGGGACTGGGCATCTGTAGGGAGCCAGCCCCAGGACCTGTGGCCTTGAACGATTGTGCCAGCAGGAGAAAGTTACAGATACCACTCCTTGTTTGCAGAGCTCCCTGTGGCTTAGAGCTGCAAATAAACATCCTATCACTCTCTGAGAAGGGGGTAGAGTGAGAGGGCTGATTTTATCACTCATTCATCAAATGTTAATATTGAGTATCTACTATGTGGCTTTCTCTGCATTTTTCACTTATTATTTAATGCTCATTGTAGCTCTATGAGGGATGTATTATCATCCCTTTTGACAAATAAGGGACTTGAAATTCAATGAGATCAAGGCGCTTGCCCAAGATGTCACACAAAAGGAATGTTTCTGAGCTGAGTTCAAACCCAGCTGTTGCTTTACTGCCCCGCTCCTCCTCCTGAACTGCAGTCTGTTCCACCACTCTGCAACTCCTGGCAAGACAGTCACCCTGAGCCTTGATTGCCTCATTTTTGACAAAGTCATCGTGACCCTGACCACCTCACAGCGTTAGAATAAGCATTGAATGAGAAAACAAACGTGAAACCTTTTGCAGCACTTGTGCCAGTGCTCAACGTGGTTACATAAGGAGATGAAAGCAGCTCCTCCTGTCCCTGGAAGATGAGGAACTATCCATCAGAAAGCCATGCCAAGACTGACAGAAATTAATATCTAAGCTTATTCTCTCTGCCTCTGGTGGCCGAAAGACCTTACTTAGTTGGACAGGAGGAAGGGACGATTAGGTAGGGAAGTTGGATCAGGGAAAGAGGACTCAGATAAAATTTTCTAGTTCCTAACTGGACTCTGGCGCGTCTGATGCAGCATCTGAGATCTACACGAGTGTGATCGTTTCAGAGGCAGGCCACATGGGAAAAGTTTGAAGAGCTCTTCTGGGGAAGGCAGCCACCAACCACAACAGCCATAAGAATCCTGTGCTTCCTGTTGGTCCCCTGCCAGACCAGGCTACCTGGTGATGCTTACCCTGCTGAGGACAATGCCTTCTCCTTCAATTGGGGTCCTTTCCTTCCTGTCCTTTCCTGAGAAGGGAGAGAACAATTGGGTCTGACCACTAACCCAGGTGTTTGCACTCCTGTGCATCCTGGGATCTAAACCATATACCAGATGTCCATCCGGGCATCATGGCAGGTCCATCACACAGCAGGCCAACTTCCCAACTCTGCATCCATTCAATACTGAGTCTCCTTAGTCCCAAGGAGATAGCCCATTAATTACTCTTCTCCTGGATTTATGAACCCAACTTAGCTTTCCCCCTGATGGTAATGGAAATGTTAGACCTATTAATACAAAGCATATGTATCAAAAACAAGAAGAAGAAAAAGAAACCAATCATGCCTAACTAGGACTCTGGGAAAATAGCAAGTATAAATTTAGAAGAAAACTCAAACTCCATAACTGAATTGGAAAGAAATGTTGAAGTCCAGGACCTACAACACAGCCCAGAAAATACTTCTCCAGAAGTGGCAGCATTGGCACCATACCTACCAAGGCTTGGATGAGACATTTCATCTATAACAGTATTTGCATTGATCATTTGTGTTCATCTAGAACACAGGCCAGATTCAGCTCCGCTCCCTAAATCATCACCAAATTCCAAGAAGTAGCATCTCTGTGAATCAGCTTCTATGTTGACTTTGTCATCCCACAACAATGAAAGGAAAAAACAGGCCACTTACTGTAATACTGTAATGACTCAGATTCCATCGAATCCTACTCTTAACTCCCCTTCAAAGTCCCACTCTCCCTGTAAATATTGATGGTGACCTGCAGAGGGTTTCTCAAATATGCTCTTAAATTGGTTCTTTCAGCTGTCACATGGTATGTCAGCTGGGGAGGACCACCTGATCTTCCAGGGACCCTTCACCCAACACTACCACTCCCACCTCTAGGCAACTGGGTGCCTTATACACTACAGTGTACCCAAAGCAGACACGTTTGTCTCCTGTGTGTTTTGGTGAAATCACTCCATTTTCTATTTTTTTATTACTATAATGAAATACCTGAGGCACACTACTTTATAAAGAAGCATTTTGATTTGGCTCCTGGTTCTGGAAGTGCAATATTGAGAGGCCACAGTGCTGGGGATCTAACCCAAGACCTTGAACATGCTATCAAAGAATCCAACCACTGAGTTATACTCCACCCCCAGTCCCATGGGGAGGGTCTTCTTGCTGGCAGACTCGAAAGGTTAGGGTAGAAACAGATCTGGATGTGTTTATGTTTTCTGGACTCTTCCTCCTCTTAAAAATCTACCAGCAGGGATAGAGTGGTGGCTCCGTGGTTTCAGCATTTGCCTTGCCTGTGCAGCGATGTGGGTTTGAACCCCAGCACCACGTACGCAGCGAAGTGTCTGAGCAACAAATTGAAAAACTGAATAAAATTGATTTTCTTTCTCTCCCTCTCACTGTCCCTTTCTCTTAAAAAAAAAAAAAAATTTACTGGCAAGGGGCTGGAGCCGTGTGTCAGTGGTTACAGTGCTTGCCTGGCATTCGTGAGGATGTGGGTTCTAATCCCAGCACACAATGAAGTGTCAGAGCAACGAAAGCCACATGAAAAACTAAATAAAATTAATTCTCATGGTTCTCTTTCTCCCTCTCTCCCTCTCCCACTGTCCCTCTCTCTCTCTCTCTCTCTCTCTCTCTCAAAAAAAAAAAAAAAGTCCACCAGCAATCATGGGGCTTTCCCCATGACCTTATCTAATCATAAGCATCTTCCAAAAGCTCACCTCTAAACATCACTCCCCCTTTTTCTTTTCTTTTCATACTGGGAATCAAACCCAGGAGTGTTCTATCACTCAATTATGTCCCCAGTTCTTTTTTATTCTAAGACTAGGTCTCACTAAGTTGCCCTGGCTGGACTTGAACTGGTGATCTTCCTACCTCAACCTCCTGGGTCCCTGGGACTGCAGGCCTGGCCACCACACCTGGCGAGTTTCCACCCTTTCAATACCTCACAATGGAGATTAAATTGCAAACTGCAACACAAGGGGGCTGGAGTGGTGGCTCAGTGGTTGCAGCACTTGCCTGGCACGAGAGTACGCAGGTTCGAACCCCAGCACCATGTATGCAACAAAGTTTCCGAGCAACGAAAGCCACATGAAAAACTAAATAATAATTGATTCTGTCTTTCTCTCACTGTCCCTCTCTCTTTTTTTTTTTTTTTTAAGAGAGAGGGACAGTGAGAGAGACAGAAAGAAACAACTTTATTTAGTTTTTCACATGGCCTTAGTTGCTCCAACACTTAGTTGTGTACGTGGTGCTGGGGTTTGAACCCAGGTCCTCGTGCTTGCCAGGCAAGTGCTGAAACCGCTGAGCCAGCGCTCCAGCCCACTGTCCCTCTCTCTTAAAAAAAATAATAATAATAATAAATAAAAATAAATAAATTGCAACACAAGAACTGTTGTGGAACACACTCAAACCATATCCAAACTGTAGCACCATAGTGCTACTTCCAGTCTCCTTAAGACCCAGCGTGACTCCAAGGGGATGCTTGAAAGTGCCACACAAACTCCAAGTGTCTCTTCTCCCACAACTCTGAAGCTTGCTGTGAACCAATGCAAGTTCCCTGAAGCGTGCCAAGCAGTGCCTTGGGTTGCTTAAGCCTATGGCTCACATGGACCCTTAGCTTAAGCTGAGCAAAACCCCAATTTGAAGCAGATTACCTGAGGAGGACACATGGAGCTAGGGGATGGTGGACACCAAGGATCAAGCACCGCATAACCCAGGCCCACATGTGGACACAGCTGTTCAAACTGTAACAAAACCAGGTCGATTATCAGCCACTGGAGGAAAGTTGGCATAAAGAGAGCTCAGAAAACCAGGTTTATCCCTCATGATTAACCAACAGGCAAGGTAAATATTTAGCCCCAGCCCTGGAAAGATGCCTAGTAATTCCATTCTTTGCTATCATTTTTCCTTTTATTCATTCATCCTGCAAACATTTGCTGCCTGCCCCACTCTGTGGGGCCAAGATTGACCTGGACACTTTGATACTCTAATGGCTGTGGGTGATCCTCCAGTACTCCCTTCAAGGAGCCTTGTGGGGGGCAGGGAAGAGAAGCAGAGGCCAAGGAGAACATCACAAGGGAGGCAACTTTTTTTTTGTACCAGGGATTAAATCCAGGTGCACTTAACTGCGGAGCCACATCCCAAGCCTTTTGTATTTTTTTATTTTGAGACAGGGTCTCACTAAGTCGCTTAGGGCCTAAGTTGCTGAAACTAGCCTCTAACTTGAAATCCTCCTGCTTCAGCCTCCCAAGTTGCTGGGACCACAGGCATGCGCTCCTATGCCCAGCAGGAGAAAACTGTTAAACTGGGTCTTGATTGATACATAGCCATCACCCTCACTGTTGGAATCATGACAGGTGTGGGGACGGGGAGAGCATCACAGACTGGGAATAGCATCTGTGCCAACCTCTGACTGTCCCATCCCAGCTCCCCCGTAACTGGGGACTCCCAAGAGAAACTTTCAGGCCAACACTCAGTTGAATGGAGGCAGCGAGAACAGTAGAGTTTGCAGGTCTGGATTAAATTCCTACTTTGGCTCCTCCTTGGCCTGCAAGGGGCATGTTCCTTTACCTCTCTGAGCCTTAGTTCTTTCAGAAAAAAATGGCAAAATCTAGTGACTTTAAGCGAGTAGGCTGAATCTTCAAACTACCGAAGTTCAAATCCTGGTTCTATTTATTAGCCACATGTCCTGTGCACTTCATTTCCCTCATCTGAAAAATGGAAAAAATAGAAATATTCATCTCAGAAAGTTACTGTACAGGTTGAGATATAAAGCATTTTGATTAATTTGCCTACATAAATATGAGCCATTGTTGCCATACTATTCTTTGGTTATCATAGGGAATAGAACTGTCTACCTGGTTTTCTTCCTATCTACAGCATTGCTGGAGAGGCCTCTGTGTGTTCTATGCTATTCAAGACACTGATGGTCCACAGGGCTGCAGGCTGGGTTCTCCAGGAAGCAAGGAGTTTAATTTGCAGGGTGGTTTGTTTTGTTTTTTGTTTTGTTTTTGTTTTTGTTTGGTACCAGGGATTGAACGCAGAGGCGCTTAATCACTGAGCCACATCCCAAGTCCCTCATTTTAATTTTTTATTTTGAGATAGGGTCTCGTTAAGTTGCTCAGGGTCTTGCTGAGTTGCTAAGGCTGGCTTTGAACTTGCAATCCTCCTGTGCCTCACCCGCTAGGGCTGCTGAGATTACAGGTGTTCATAATCACAGGGTGTTTTTTAAGGAGTGTCTCAAGGGCCCACCCCTGTGGGAGGGAGGGATAGGAAGCAGCCCTGGGAAGAGGGAGAAGTCCAACTGCCAAGGTTATTCAGATGATAACCTTGATTGGCCCCACAGAGAGCTCTGAGGCTGGAATGGGCCCTTGTGATCCTGAGTTGGGCCAGCCCTTTCTACCCCCACATCCATCAGACACCGGCCACCCCAGAGACTGTGACCTTGAGCAAGGTGGCTAACAGACTGAAGTCCTCCACACACTGAGCACGCACAGAAGCTGGAATAAGCCTTCGTAGAGGGAGCCCTGGGCTGCACATCAAGTGCCCACATGGCGACAATCTGTGCTGTCCCAGAGCAGCTATTTCAGTGGTAGTTTATGTTCTAAAGGTTGCTGTCAGGATTAGTGAAATAAGTATAAAGTACCTTGCAAAGGTCCTGGGATAAGACAGTAGCTTTGCAAATAATAATAGCTAAAGGCAGGAAAATAGACCAAGGAGATTATAAGGTGAAAGATTGAAGGGGAAAAAAAACTTCAAATTTGGACAATGGGGCTCAGCTCCCTCCTGGTATCTGGATCCCACCCTTCCTGCACTCCAGGCCATGATGTGAACAGTGTGCTTCTAATCCCCGAGGTCCTGTAAAGTTCAGTCTCTCCTTGGCCATCAGGCTCCTCTTTCCCCTCCCCAAGATGACAGCCAGGCCCTTTGAGGGTTCCCTTCTACAAGTAGCAGCCAACCTGATGGGAGAAGTTGGGCTATGGGAAGGAGACTTCAGCCCGGTCAGGCTGCAGTCAGGCAGAGACCGAGGGAGAAGGAATGAGAGATTTTCCCAGCACTGGCTACTCCTGAGTCGATAGAGAATCGCCCTTGGGAAGGAAATCACAGGCACACAGGCTGTTCCCACAGGGAACCCAATGCCAGAACCACTCAGGAGGGAAAATCCCTTTGACCAGACTGTCATCAGTCAGTTCCTGGAAGGCCAGCCAGCTGAGAAGAGGGAGGAGGACGAAGAGGAGGAAGCGGTGATGGTCCCAGTCTATCAGTCCCCATCACTTGCCCACCCTTTTCTCTTGGCCTCAGTTTCCAGGTAGGTGGGGCACGGGTAGGATCGCCAGACCCAATAACCAGTTAAGGTTAAGTTTCAGATTAACAACAAATGATGCTGTACGTTCCATGCAAAATGGAGGTTATACTAAATTATTGGTGGTTTATCAGAAATTCGAAGGCATCTGGTCATTCTGTATTTGATCTAGTCAGGCACTGTGTTGGCCTTGTGCTGGGGAAGGCTGCTGCAAATCCAGATGAGACAGGCAGGCAGTGCCAGGGGCAGACCCAGGAACACAGAGCTGGACACGCAGAGGGCATACTTGGTAACCCTGGGCCTCCTTAGAAAGGACCATAGGAAAGGTTGGAGGTAAGTGGTCCCTGGATCAGAGAGCCTCTCTTTTCAGGTGTGTGAGTTCAGCCTGACGCCAACCCTGTCCCCCAGGATATGCTTCAACATGTCCCCATAGCTCGCCTGAAATTCTGGGTAAACTCTAATCAAAGGTCAGCTAGAGCCTGAGTGCTGGGGCTGTCCCTGTGTGTTTGAGCACACAGGTGGTTCCACAAAGGGGTTGAGGTTTCTTCCTTGGAGAGGAGAGGACTGCCACTCACCACATACTTGCTGCTTACTGCAAGGTGACTCCTGTCACCACCCCAGAACCCCAGCCTCCACCCAGTGGCCTACCTGTCCTTCCGTGCTGAAATAAAAATAATCATAATAATAACTGCATAAGCATTGAATAGGTCCTCTTTCCCAGGCATCTTGTTTTACCTCTCAGCAGCCCTATGAGGTCAATACTGTCCTCATCCCCATTTCATAGATGAGGAAACAGGCTCACATGAAGAAAGTTACTGAAGGTGCTTACTCAGCAGAGGAAGGGGATTCAACCACAGTTCTTGTTCTTCTTTTTCTTCTTTTTATTTTGCTACTAGGGATTAAACCCAGGAGGGTTCTACATCTGATCTATACCCCCAGTTATTTTTATTTTTTTATTTTGAAACAGTCTCACTAAGTTGCGGAGGCTGGTTTCAAACTTGTGATCCCTCTGCCTCAGCCTTCCAAGTTGCTGCACCAACCCAGTTCTGTGCAGCTGTGGGTCCCATGTTCTAGGCTGTCTGTATCCCTCTCCTGGCCTCTGTTTCATAGACCTGGTCCTACTGTGCCTGACATGTCTGCCCTACAGTTAGGAATCTAGGAGGAAGGGCTCAGGCTGAGTTTTTCTCTGTGTGAATCCTTAGACTCTACAACAGAGGAAATAATAGTGTTTGTTGAAAGGGTAACTCTTGTTGAAATAAAACTTGTTCCAAAATGTACCTAATATTCCCCACTGTGTCCTGCTCCTCCGTCCCTCTCCCAGAACAACTGAAGAGAGTCCCGCATGTCTAATCTCAGCGGAAGGAACTGGCTTGTAACTGGTCTGTCCTACAACTCTCCTCCAGAGGAAGCCCCTCCCTGGGCCTGCCTGGGTCCTGGGACATGGTCCTTCATCCGTACAGGAGGTCATGCCTTTGTCCCTACTCAGATAAACAAACAGAGTCGCTAGGACGTGTGTAATGCAAGCTGCAGGAGCAGAGCCGCCCCACCCAAGGAGACAGGCCTGGCCTTCCTCCTGAGGTCATCAGCAGAAGCCCCAGGACAGCCAGGCCCAGCTAGATGAGAGGGACAAACCTAGACCCTTCTAAGGATGGGTAAACCAAAGTCCAGTGCAGCAAGCCGTCCTTTCGTGCCAGCAGGGCCACCATGCCCTGACTCTTCCCAACCAACACACACAGAAGCTTCAAGCCCAGGCTTGTCTCTTGCTGTGGGAGCAGCGTGTGGTCTCTGTACCGATGTCCCCTGAAGTTCTGTGACAACAGCAGCCTCTGGGTCCATGTGCACACACATGAACGCCACCTCACCCCCGTGACCCTACCCCCCTTACAGACCCTTCCCCTCCTCTGCCTCCCCTCCCTCACACAGATCCAAGCCACAGGAAGCCGGGCCAGTGAGTGTGCAAACCCAGAGCCAAGACGGGGAAGTTTATTTTCCAAGAATCATCTAAACACTTAGAGAATATTTTTAGCCCCTGGCTCCCACCCGGATGCCAGACCCAAATGGGACCAAACAGGCAGCCTACTGGGGCCAGAAAGCAACCTGCATAGACAGGATGGGCAAGGCGCTGCACACCCCCACCCTGCCCTGAAACAGATGTCATCTTCCCTGGTGACTCTGCTGAAGGTGAAGGTTGACCATGGGAACCAAGGAGGTGCAGAGTGACCCTAGGCTCTGACCTAGGTTCTCACAGGTTCCCTGACCCCTCCCTGTGCCTCAGTTTCCTCATCCATGCAATGGGAGAAATAATGCCTCTCAACAGGATTATACTGAGGCCCAGGCCTGGCACGTAGTAGGCTTTCAACAAATGTGTCTCATGTTTGTGCTGAGAACCTACAAGACAAGGGCAGTGGCCCTCAGAGAAGTTAGGTTGTAATCAACACTGTCAGCTATTGTGCTAGCCCCAGGCCTGCCAGCTGCAGTCAAGTGTGTGTGTGTGTGTGTGCACGCACGCACATGCACACGCATGTGTGCGCACCACTGCAGTTACTTGAGGGGTGAAGAAAAACAAAAGCAGAACTCATGGGGCCATACTGGACCCCTTTGGGAATAGGTAGCCCCTATCCCACAAGCCAGGCCAGGCTGGGCAAATGGAACTTAGAGGCACCTTCTCCAAGGTGGGCAGTTGGGTTAGCAGAGGGAGCAAATTTCCTGAGAAGCAGTAGCTCTTTTTTTTTTTTTTTTAAAGAAAGAGGGACAGTGAGAGAGACAGAGAAAGAGAGAAACAACTTTATTTAGTTTTTCACATGGCCTCAATTGCTCCAACACTCAGTTGGGTACGTGGTGCTGGGGTTTGAACCCGGGTCCTTGTGCTTGCCAGGCAAGCACCGAAACCACTGAGCCACCGCTCCAGCCCCGAGAAGCAGCAGCTCTAATGGAGCACAGTCACAAGGAGCAGCACCCACTAGCTTCGGCCTCCAGGGCTGAGCTGCTCACTCCTGAGATGGTTGGTGGAGTGACTTGGCAAGAAGTGGGCTGACAGACCTGCCCTGCCTTCAGGCCTCAGGAAAGGCAGACAGGAGGCGAGAAAGTGAACAAGCTGTGACCATTCTGACTTCTTTTCACCAGGTTAATATTATGGGGCAGGGAGTGCAGGGGGAGAGTCCTGTGTTTCCAGCAGGGATTGGAAAGCCAGGCTCCCCTAGTCTCTCTTTTTTTTTTTTTAGAAAGAGGGGACAGTGAGAAAGAGAGAAGCAATTTTTATTGAGTTTTTTCATGTGACTTTCATTCTTCAGACACCTGGTTTGTATGTGGTGCTGGGGTTTGAACCTGCGCACTCTCACATGCCAGGCAAGCACCCTGATAACACAGCATGCCTGCTGTTGCCATGACAACAGAAATACCCACCCCCCAGCTGTGTGGTCACTGGTGAAGGCAGTAGGGGGGATACTTATTCTTGGTCACAAATGGAAACAGGAGGGGGAAGGGTGGGAAGAAAGGGAGAAGCCCTTTTCCTTCTCCCAGGCTTAGTTGGACATGGCCAGGGGTTTGGGGGTGGGTGTCACTGTGGGAGAAGGCTTACAGGTTACCCCCTCCAACCATCTCCCCTCTCTAGGTCCATAGCCAGCCAGGCCTTTGGGACTCACATGGCCTCCTCCTCCCCCCTCCCTGGCATACCTCCCTAGGGAGCAGTTAGCCACTCCTGACAGTCCTCCCCACCCTGAGCCACAAGTCCTGTTTTCCTTCCCCACTTCCAAAAGCTTCATGATCCTCAAAAGTCCAGCCCTGCCCAGGATGAATCTGGGGTCCCCAGGGGGACCTGGCCTGGCTTTGCCTGTGGACCCCTTCTTTCCTACACTCCCCACCCCATTTTCTAGACCATCCCCTCCTCTCCTGCCTCTTACTACTCTCATTCCCTCTGTACCCTTGTTGAGTCCTAGAAGGGGAAAAAAAAATACCCACTAAGACAATCACCATGGTAGTGGTGGTGGTTGGGGGATCCTCTTCCTCTCACATCCTCCATCAGCAAATCCTGCCCCTGAGCTTTGGCAGTAGCCTGGGAAGTGGCCCCCTGCTTGGCCCTCACCTCTGCAGCCAGCTCCACAATGCAACCAGATGAGGTCCCTCAGCTCAAACCCTACAGAGGCTGCAGCGTTATAGGAGCCCCCAGGAACCAGCCACTCCACACCACCCAACTCTGTAACACAGAGCTCTGCTGCTCTGCTTCCCCTCCTCCACCTGCTGGCTGCCCTCCTGCAGCCTGAACACTTGCCTCTCCAGATGGCCTCCTCCCCTGGCCTCCCTCCCATCTTCCTGATGCCCCCTCCCCCAGCACCTTTGTAAACCACACCTGCCCTTCCCTGATTTGCCCTTCTCCACGGAACTTACTGCCTTCTGCTGTCCTGTGTCTGCTTTATTTATAGTTTCTCCCTCCACTGGACTGTAAATTCCAGGAGAGCAGGTATTTTCGTGTTTTATTCGTTACCATATTCCCAGTGCTTAGAACATAGATGCTGGAGAAATATTTCAGCAAACAAATAAACTCCCTGTGACCCACCCCACCTAGGCTGTACCACATGACCCTGTTCTCCACATGGGCCATCTGAGAAAGCACTGGGCCGGTGCTCAGTCAGCCCAGGCCTGCCCCTGATATGTGGCCTCCATCCAGACTCCTTCCTGGGCCTCCGTTCCTGTATGATGGGCAGAGCGGGTTGAAACTCCTCTGGCTTTTGGCATTAGTGCTCCATGGTGTCTTCAGCATCTCTCTGAATCAAGCAGGAGGTAGCTAGGGAATTCACTAGGCAGGGCATGTGGGCTCCTGGTGGTACCTGTTTGGAAAAAATCTCTAGGCCTTAAGGCCCTGCCTGGAGACAGGAGTGGGGAAAGGGGAATACACAGTTGTATGGAGCTACAAACAGACTTGAGAAAAGTTTTCTCCAAAAATATATTCATATTTTAATCATCTCCAAAGTCCTGTCTGGGAAGTGTGAGGAACAGAAGCCAAGTCCTCAAGGCTGAGATCAAGGGTCACATGTCCAAAAGCCATTACTGGAGGAACCCAGCCATCAGGTAGGTCAATGTGGGGACCAGCAGGGTGGGCAGGGGCAAAGGCAGCAGCTGTCCTGGGGTGCCGGACCGGAACACCTGTCGATCTCCCAGATGTTGCAGGGGCCTGATGTTGTCACTCATACTTAGTGTCTGGTTCTTGTCGTAGTACAGCTTCTGGGAGAATGCCAGGATCTGTGGAAGGCATAAGGCTCAGGAGGAAGCAGGTGGAGCCACACTCCCTGCTGTGTAACCTCAGGGCAGTCTCTGAGCCCTCTTCAGGAAAAAGCTGCTCAGAATCCTTCATTCACAAAGTTGTTACAAAGATGAAAGGAACAAGGGATATAAATTACCTGGCTTTGGTGGAGGCCTCGGTCCCATCACCTTAACTCACGATTTTGAGTTAATGCAACTATCATCACTGTTAACTACAGTACAGCAGTTCTCCTTCTTGAGTATCCATTAATATCCGCTGGTGGGAGCTTTTTGGGCCCCAGATGTCTGGGCCCTACCCGCAGAATTTCTGATTCAGCCAGTTTGGCCTACAGCCTGAGAACTGGCATTTCTAGCAAATTCCCACTGGTGGTGATGCTGTCACTGGTCCAGGGACCACACCTTGAGAATCACTGTGATGGAACTAAAGTACCACAAGGTGAGAGCTTTCGGTCCTTGTGGCTCACTGCTTGCTCCCTGGAGGCTAGCGTACTGAGGACACTCAAATACCGCTTGTTGAATGAATGAACTGTTTCCTACTACCACAAAGCAGCTACTGGCCAACCCCGGCAACTGCCCCCACCTAAGTTAGGACACTGGCTTCCTACCCCAACCTGATTGACTCCCGCTGACTTTTCTGGAAGGTTTTTTGATGATGTTGTTTTTAGTTTTAGTACTAAGGAGTCAACCCAGGGGTGCTCTCTCACTGAGCCACATCCCTAGCCTTTTTTATTTTTCATTTTGAGACAGGGTCTTGCTAAGTTGCTTAGGTCCTTGCTTCGTTGCTGAGGCTGGCTTTGAACTTGGATCCTCCTGCCTCAGCCTGCTGGGATTACAGGTGTGCACCATCCTGCTCAGATTTTTTGGAAGACTTTTGTGACTGCCGCCTTCACAGCCTCCTGCCCAGCCCTCAATCCAGGAAAGAAACAGCCCAAATCTTTCTCGTCTGGCTCTCCCAGTGAGTGTCCAAAGAGTGAACCAGTGGACTTCAGTTCCCTGGGGTCCCCACCTCAGGGCACGTCTGGGATGAAGCTATGGGATGGTTTCTGGGGGCTGGGCGTGCCCTGAGTCCTGTGTACCTGTTCCTTATGGAGCTGGATGGGCTGCTCAAACACAGTCCAGACCACGGTCTCATCGCAGGTGGGCGTGGTGAGCGAGCCCTGGTAGCGGAAGTAGCGCTTCAGCTTCTCCTCGGCCGGCAGCATGTCCATCAGGCTGCTCTCCCTCATCGTGCTGTTCATGTCTGGGGTGGGGGACAGAGCCCCTTACACACCTCACCTGGAGAGCTGACTGCCCCAGCACCCCTGCCCCTTCCTCGGTGGGAAGAGCTCCCTCCCCTCCCCTGCACCTCCTTCCTCATACAGACTCACCAGGTCTGGGGATTTGGGACAGTACCTCCACCAGCGGCTCGAAGCCCTCATTTATCTTGTCTCCCTCCTGGAATGGAAGGGAAAGGGGCTTGACAGGGGACCTAGGGGCAATCTCCCTGCCTCCCCCAGGCCTCTGGATCCTGAGCAGCAGCTCCCCAGGCCTGGCTCCTTGGGGGAGGCGGGTGGGAGTCCTACCTCCACCAGGAAGGCCAGCACTGCCTTCTGGTCTCTAGCGTTCTGGTCGGTGTTCTGGTTGTCCTCCTTCTCATGTACTATGTGCATCTGGGAAAGGGTGAGAGATGATCAGTGAGAGGGATAGTCCACCCTTCTTGCCCAAGGTGGGGACACACCCAGAGCCCAGCTGAGGCCGCCATTGGTAAAAGACCCTCACCTCCATTGCAAAGTGCTCCCCGTCGAGGCTGTGCTCTGAGCCCCTGTCTAGCTCCGAGGACCAGTGCAAGTGAAACTGCGTGGCCTGGTACTGTGCAGCCAGCCCTCCTCCAGAAATCCTGAGCTCACTCCCCAGCAGCACCGTCACTGCGGACACGGGAGGGGACTGAGTCCCGGCACCAGCCTCCCTCCAGCCTCCCCAGGCTCTGGGCCAACTCCATGCAGACAGGACATTCTCTCCTACCTCCCACCCTTCCTGGGCTCCAGTCCTGGGCCTGGAGGGATGGAATGGGGTGATGGAGTCCCAGACCTTACCTTGAATACCTTGCTGGCCCCTGCCTGCCTCCCCCACCCTCACTGCCCCCCAAAGCAGCTCTGCCCTGGTTTCTCCTCTGCTTCAACCCCCTCTGTGGTGCCCTCGCATGGTCAGGGTAATGTCCAAACTCCTCAGCTCTGGGTGACCTGGCCATGGGCCTTGCTCTGGCCCCTCCCAGCTTCGTTCTCTGTCCTCTGTGCACACGGAACTACTCACTACTCGCAGTTCCCTGAACACCCCGAGCTGTTTGGGCTGTTTCACGCCTCTGTGCCTTTGCAAAGGTTGTCCCTTCTTCCTGGAACGTTCCCCTCCCCTCCACCCCAGACTGGTCTGATGAAATGATTGGAAACAGCCAGTGTCCCTCCGCTGGGGAAGTCCTCTCAGATTGCCCCTTCCTTCCTCCACAGACTTTTCAGCCCCTCCTCAGCAAAGGGGGACCTGGGCCTAGTGAACTCTTCCCTTCCAGTCCTCAGAGGACTCAGGGATCCCTGCACCAGGAGCCTATGGCTGCCCTGGTCCTCCATCCAGCCCACCTGAGACCCACCTGAATGCCCATTGTTTTCAGCTATCCAAGTATGCTTCTTATCATAACCCGAAAAGGAGAAGAGTCCCAGGTTGTGGTCTTCCACTGCCTTGGTGGTGACAATGTTGATAGGAGACTGGTGGTGGTTCTGGCAGTCTCCATCCCACTCGTCCGGCCCTGAGCAGGAAGGGAGAGGATGGAGAATCAGGGCCACCTCTACATTACTAAGGCCAGGCCACTATCAGCCCACACACAGGGAGGTCTTGGGGCGGGGACACCCTCCTCCTGTTCCTCTTCCTCCTCCTTCTGCAACACACATAGGCAAAGTCTGACTGTGGTGTGGTACAGGGTGGGAACAGGGTTACCAGGTTTGGGTGGTGAGCTCTGTGGGAAGGACAACCTCACAACGCTGTGCCCTCTCTGAACACTGATTTTCCAATGGGAGCTTTGATGCTAACCTGCTTCCTGGTAGCATTTGAAGTTTAAAGTTGCTAAAGGGGAGATGACTTTGAAAGTTGTGGAGTGGGGTTCCTGGAAGAGCAGCTATGAAAGGAACCTCAAACATGACACAGCATTAACTGTGGAGGGGGAGGGAGGGAGGAAGTAACCCCCAGAGGAGCCTGGCTCCCCGCACCCTGGTGATGTCAACCCCCAGTTTTGCGGCCAGTCACTCAACACAGCAGGTAGGAAGCCGCCATACCCAAGGGAAACGATCAGCATTTGAATAAAAAGTATTCGAGTTCAGACCCCAGCCCCGGGTACTCCACAAATTCTCAGAGCAAGGAAAGCTGCATGAAAAACTAAATAAAAATTGTTTAAAAATAAAATAAACGTTACTTATTTTATAAACAGCATATTTACTCTCTAGAAAAGATTTGTATTATAATCAATTAAATTGGCCCTTTCATAAACAAATATAGTATTTGAATGTTCCCTTTCCTTTCTTATACAAATATATAAACTAATTAAAAAGAATTAGCACCTTTCTAAAAAAAAAAAAAAGAAAGAAAGAAAGTGCCACGAGCCAGGCACTGTGGATCATGCCTGTAACCTTAGCAACTCAGGAGGCTGAGAGGATCACAAGTTCAAGGTCAGCTTGGGCAACTTAGGGAGAAACAAAAAATAAAAAGGTCTAGGGATGGAGCGGTGACTCAGTGGTACAGCACATGCCTGGCATGCATGGGGACTCAGGTTTGAACCCCAGCACTACATACATAACTAAGAGGAGGGAAAAAAAAACAATGAAAAAATAAATAATGAGGGCTGGAGCGGTGGCTCAGTGGTTTCGGCGCTTGCCTGGCAAGCACGAGGACCCGGGTTCAAACCCCAGCACCACGTACACAACTAAGTGTTGGAGCAACTAAGGCCATGTGTAAAACCAAATAAAGTTGTTTCTCTCTTTCTCTGTCTCTCTCACTGTCCCTCTCTCTTTAAAAAAAATAAATAAATAAATAAATAAAATATTGATTTTCTCTCTCTCTCTCTCTCTCTCTCTCGTTGTTCAGCATAGTTTTATATATTGGAGGGAATCGTTGTTACATATTCATGCATACATGGATAGTGACAAAGTAAGTTAAGGCTGATCCTAGATCCTAGTCCAGGATCTCCCCCATTTCATCCTGATTTTCTCTCTTAAAAAAAAAAAAGGACTGGGAATGGGAAGGTAGCTCAGTAGTAATGTGGCCCCTGGATTCGATCCCCAATACCAAAAAAAAAAAAAAAAAGCCGAGTCACCTCCCAGGCCCACCTGAAAGGGTGTCGCTGGAATAGACCCAGCTCTCCAGAAACAGCAAAACACTGTCTCTTTATAGCTGCTGCTGACTTGTTTCCCAGGAAACGCACCCTCTCAGTGATAGCAAATGCCAGCAAAAACTCAGGTCACTCTCTGTCCCCTGTTCTCTGATGTTCTCTGAGCACCAGGAGTAAGTGTGTGGTTGTATTTGGAGAGGAGCTGATGCCTGACAGGGGCCTGCTGTCACCCACCCCCATCCTGCCCTGACCCCCATCTCCATGTTGCCCTGAATGGACTCTTACCGTGCAGCGGGGCCTGTACCTAAGACTGGTTGTACTCACCCAAGCAGTTGAAAAGGGCCTCAACTTGAATCTTGTAGCACCAATGTGACTCTGGAGCAGAGAGAGGAAGAGTGTGAGGCTTGTGTACGTGTGGGTCAATGCATCTGTGAGCACATTCATCTGTGGAATGTGTGGGAACAGCGTGCACAGGGCTCCCTGTGTGCAGGAAAGATCAGAGGCTGGAATAACGCTAGGGTTGGAGCATTCCCTTGGGATGGGATGGAATGTTCCTGGGGTGTTGGACTGAGAGCCCAGGAAAGGAGATGATAAGAAAACAGGAATGTCGCCAACCCACCCAAGACCTGCTCATCTGATCATCTTGCCTACGGCCCTGTTCCTCAGGGAGCCCCTCTGTAACTGGTTAGCTCCACATCCTGGAACTTACCTGAACCCTCTTCCTCCTTCAGTCTCTAAACCTGGGAGGAGGCTTAAGTGAGAGGGAGGAGGACATGGGCCCTGCTGCTGCCTTCCAGGGTGGACAGAGGAGAGGGAGGACATTAGACTAGCCCCACCCTGGAATGCCCACCTTGCATTGTTCAGACAGATTCTTGGTTAAACTCTCACAGCACTATCAGAAGACAGAGTAAATCTGAAGAAAGGCTGCACCACAAATGTATCACACTGGGACTGGAGCAGTGGCTCAGTGGTTATAGCACTTGCCTGGAATGCTCAGGGACGTGGGTTCAAACTCCAGCACTAGGTACACAATGAAGTGTCGGAGCAATGAAAGCCACATGAAAAACTAAAAATTGATTCTCTCTCTCTCTCTCTCACTGTCTTTCTTTCTTAAAAAAAAACTGTGTCACACTGATGCAAGCTGTGAATAATCAGGGAAATCACATGCAGGGGTAGAGGGGGCATGTGGGAACACTCTATGCCTTCTGCTCAATTTATCTGTAAGCCTGAACGTGCTCTAAAAATAAAGCCTTAAGGGCTGGAGCCGTGGCTCAGCAGTAGAGCACTTCCCTGGCATGCACAAGGACCTGGGTTCGAACTCCCACACAACATACACAACTGTCAGAGAAACAAAAACCAGATGAAAATCTAAATAAAACTGATTCCCTCTCTCTCTCTCTCTCTCTCACACACACACACCCTCTTTCTTTAAAAAATAAAAATACAGCCTTAAAAAAAGGCATAGTAGCACATGCCTATAATTCCACCAACAGGGAGATTGTGGGGGGAGGGGGTGTGCCTGAGGCAAGATGATCACAAGTTCAAGGTTGCCCTGGCAACTTAGTGAGACCCCATCTCAAAATCAAAAGAGCTGGACATGGTGGTGCATGCCCATAATCCCAGTGATTACAGAGACTGAGGCAGGAGGATATCGAGTTTACCAGTCTCAGTAACTTAGTGAGGCCCTAAGCAGCTACAGGAGACCTTGCCTCAAAATAAAATATAAAATGGGTTGGGGATATGGCTCAATGGTTAAGCACCCCTGGGTCCAATCCTTGGAACCCCCCAAAAATAAAATAAAAAGAAGTAGGGATATAGCTCAGCGGAAGAGCGCTTGCCTAGCATGCATGGCCCTGGGTTCAATCCTTAGCACCACCAAAAAAGAAAAAATGCTTGCCCTAGCAGAGGAATAAGGCATTACATCCAGAGCTAGAATTCTGGCTGAGCCATGTAGGAGCTTGTGGGTTTAAGGACAAGTCCCTCAATCTTTCTGAACCTCAGTTTATCATCTCTGAAATGAGACTAACACAGGGAGAATTGCAGGAGGGATAGAATAGTGCTTAATAAAGTCCAATGGACAAGTCTGTCCCTTCCCCCTGCCTCCCTCCCTCTGTCAGTGAGCAGATGGCCAAAGCCAAGGAGAAGTAGGAAAGGAGACACATGGGGTGAGCTGGAAAGAACTCAGGGGTGAGGGAAATCCTAGGAAAAGCACTGCTCCCAGCTTAGCCACCAGCACATGCCCTCTCCCTTCATGCTCAGGCTCCCCCACAGCCACATCTCCTTTTGGGAGATCTAGGCCAGGGGAGGAGTCCCTGGAATGGGGACAGGGTGGGGAGGAAGCTCTTGGCTGGGTGGGGGGAAGTTTCTAGGCCAGAAAGCTGCCCCCAACTCAGTCCACAAGAGCTATTTCATGTTTCCCAGCTGTGGACCAGCGCTCCTGCTATCCTGCTGGCATGGCCTTTTTTTAGAAATGCAGTGTCTTCCCCATTTAGTGTCCATCCCCTGGGAGCTGCTGCATCAGGGAAAACACCCCCCCCCCATGTGAGTCAACTCTGCCAAGGCCCCTTCCAGCAGGCAGGCAGAGCTCTGCCCACCCCACCCCCTCTAGGGGTGGAAAGTACCAGGGATGGACCCTGGGCCACACTCTTGCTGGACACTGAGTGGCGCCCCATCCCACCACACCCCACGCAGACATGAAGCTGCAGTCTGTTCGCCTGTCTTCCAGCCCTGCGCTGCCTCTGTCTTCATCTCTGGAAGAAAGGAAGTTCACTTTTCTGAGCCCCATCTCCCTCCTTGGACAGAAGGCATTTGCCGCCAGGGATACTGTGGGATGAGATGAAGGACTGGAGGTCATCCACAGGAGGAGGAGGAGGCAGGCGGAGGCCCCGCAGCTCCTTTTCATCTTCCTGTGTCCCCCCACCCCTCAGAGGTCTTGGAGGCAGCAGAGGCCTCTGGAGGAGAACCAGCCCCCACCCCCTCTGCAATGGAGGCCTAAAGGGAAACTATTTCAGGAGAAACCCTGCTTAAGTCAGAGTCCTCAGGAGCCAATGCTGAAGGGTAGAGCCTCTCACAAATTCTCTGGGGGCCCATCTTGTCCAGGCTTAGCTTTCCTAGGAATTCTGCTCTTCTCTGGCTCTGATTACAGTCCCTGGGTTTGTAGTGGTGACCTCTGATCCGCTCTCTTAATCATAAGAGACTTTTGACCTGCTTGGCTGAGCATCCTTGTAACTACCCTCTTCAGGAGGCAGGAGCCAAGAAAACATAACGGTGATGAGGCTAAGGCCAGGGGTCAGGTCTGTGTCTCCCAAGTGAGAATGGGATGCCAACTTTCAGTCCCAAGGTGGCAGTGACACCAATCAGCTCAGGTTCTTGTACATTCGAGGAAGGCCACCCTTGCAGAAATTACCAGCCTAGGGACTGCAGCAGTGGCTTAATGGTTGGAGTATTTGCCTGGCATGTGTGAGGACCCAGGTTCAAACCCCAGCACCACATATACAACTAAATGACAGGGGAACAAAGGCTAGATAAATAAACAAATAAAATTGGGTTTCTCCCTCTTTCTCTCTTAAAAAAAAAAAAAAAAAGAAAGAAAGAAATTACCAGTCTCCTTTCTCAGGTTACTTCCAAGAGGGTCTGGTCTGGGAAAGAGGGGCTACTCGTAGGTCTTGGCTCCCACCCCCTGATCCTACCTGGTCCTTTTGCCCTGACCAAGAGCTGGAGTTAGAGACCTAAAAAACATTGGCAGTCTCCCAGACACTGTCCCCCACCTTTAACTCACCTACCACCCCAACCCCCTTCCTGAGAAATGACAGAAGCAGCTCTAATGGACCTTGCTCTCCCAACCCTCTCACACTGAGGGAAGGGGGGAAACCTGGAAAACAGCTCAGCAAAACCCAGGTGTGTCCTGGGCAAAGTCTCAACACCTCCTGGCCAGGGGTCTAGGGCTCTGAAAGGGACTGATATTCTCTCCCCTCCTCAGTGGGAACCGAAGCCTCTGGGAATTTCTGTATGCAACGTGGGCGCTCTGCAGCCTTAAATCTCCCACAGGATGAATGGGAGGAGGAAGGCAGGTTCCACTCGGAAAACCCTGCCACTGAAAAGAGTACAGTTTGAGAAAGGGGCCTGCTGAGATAGGTTCCTAACCAGGCGGCCTCATAACCATCACCAGGCAGCCACCTACAACACACAGAAGTGCTCTGCAGTAAGCACTTATACCCACAATCTTACTCCAGACTAGAAAATACTTCGCATCAGAATTACTATCTGGTTTTGTAAAGGAGAAAACAGGTTAAATGACACACACAAGGATACAGCTGCAATGCTCCCAAATTAAACGCGAATAGTTTTGCTTTCCACTCCGCCGCTTGCTT
Organism: Aplodontia rufa; assembly: GCA_004027875.1. Taxonomy (NCBI): domain Eukaryota; kingdom Metazoa; phylum Chordata; class Mammalia; order Rodentia; family Aplodontiidae; genus Aplodontia; species Aplodontia rufa. Next base: position 27,306 of record PVKS010007041.1, on the reverse strand, counting down.
AGTAGGTTTCAAAAGTCCAACTCTACAAACAAATTTTCTTTACATTCTGCCTTTTCTTCTTCCCTCCTCTCCAGGGAAGGAGCCCTAGGAGGTGCTGCAAGATGCCTCTCAAACCCCAACCCCGACTGGCCAACAAAGTCCTTCCTGCAATAGGATCCTGGCTCTATGGAGGCCACTGAGGGTGTCACAATCACGCCAGCTAGGGTTTTATAGCCCAGTCGCGAGGGGAGGGGACAGCAGGACAATCTCTTGCTTTCTGCCTCTGAGGGATCCTTGCCCCTCACTCCAACACTCCAAGAGAAAAGCACGGGAGATTTGGCAGGGATAGATTCCAAGAAGCATTCGAGTTGGGTAGCTTGCCTGGGGACCGGCAGATGAGGTCTCCTGTGAAGGGCTGCGAGGTAGCGGAGCAGGTGCCAGCCTCTAAAAGTGCCTTTAGCTCCTTATCAAATATTAACACGCCTCTCCTGCTACCTCCCACCTAGACGAATAATTAAGAGCTCGGCTTCACCATTAATCTTTAAACGAAAATCACCCTGTCCGGAAAGACCGGCTCAGCCGGGACCTCGGGTCTCCCAGTGACCCCCAGTCAGGCTTCAAATCCAGCCCTGGGGGCTGGGGAGGAAAGGAGAGCCTGCAACCCTCGAGGGCAAGGAAACCAGGATGGGAAGAGAGGAATGCCAGGACCCCGATTCACCCGACTTGCTGTCTCTGAGCCTGGAACGGCTCAGCATTGAGCTGCGGCAAAATGGACCGCCACACACAGACAGACCGAGGAAAACCAAGGTGAGAAAAGGAGGCGTGCGCGTCGAGGCGGGTCGGAGAAGCATCCTCAACTCAGACTCACACGCCCGCCTCGCGGTGAGCTGCGGGGCCACGCGCGCACACCGCAGCCGCTCCCACACGTGCACACACTCCCCGGCACCCGGCTGCGGACACGCGTGTGCGCACGCGAGCTCGCGCACCTCCCTGTCCGCCCGCACCCTCGCCGCTCCGGGTGCACCCAGCTCCGTAGACGCGCAGCCCCGGGACGATGCGCAGCCGGAGCGCGGCGGAGCCGGAGCGCGGCGGAGCCTTCTCAGCGGCGCTGGGCTAGGGGAATAGAAGGGGCCGCCCGAGGTCTACCTGGGGCGCGCTCACCTCCATAAGCCAAGGGCCGGACCGTGGCAAGGGACAGGAAAGCAAGCAGCAGCCGCATGGTGCGCGAGAGCAAAGACGCCGCCGAGCCCGGGGTCGCGCACCAAGGAGGCCACCGGGGGTGTCACGATCATGCCCGCTAGGGTTTTATAGCGGAGCTGCGACGAGGAGGGAGCCCCGACAGCTGGACGCAGGAGGCGGCTCCTCCCACTGGCGGGTCCTCCCCTCCCCTCGCCTAGTCCAGTCTCGGATCTGAAATCTTCCGCTCTCCCCCATCCCCCGCCCCGCCCAGTCGCCTTTCCCTGGGTGCTCCAGGACCCTCACCCACCCCACATTCTCTGGCTCCGAAAGGGCGCCCTTCCCGTCCCCTCCCCACCCCAGCCCTGGTCCCTGGTTTGGGAACAGAGAAGCGACACTACAAGGTACTTGATTCGCAGGGTGAGTGTCCCAGATTCCCGATTTCTATCATTTTCACGTCAAACACTGTGAAGTGGTCTCAACGTGGGTACTTGGAATGGCCTTGTTTTGGGGGTGGGTGGAAATCACCTCGGAGAGATGGGGGAGTTGAATCGGTGGCCGAGGAGGGTTCTCTTGTCTCTCAATCAGGGGTCACTGATTCTCTGGGTCTCATCTTTTTTTTTTTT
>PVKS010007041.1:0-25425 GCA_004027875.1 Aplodontia rufa | reverse complement strand
AACCAGGGTCCTCGTGCTTGCCAGGCAAGCGCCGAAACCGCTGAGCCACCGCTCCAGCCCCTCAAATTTAATTTTTAAGCAAACCAAATAATCTTCTCACACAGAGCAAAACTGTCTCCCTAAATTGCTGTTGTGGGCATTTAGGTGATGACCAGAGCTAGGAAAAGAGGTAAGGGGACAGAAGAGAGAAATGGATTGCAAAAAAGGCTCAATGAGAGAACCCAAATAGTGTCCCAGAGGAAGAGCTAGGTCCTGTTGAGGTCCCCCAGTGGAGGAGATGGAAAGAGACCAGGGTCTGAATCCATCCCGAGTTTTCCTATCAGCTAGATCTCCAGAGTTCAGAGAAAGGAAGTTTGCAGCAGGGAGGTCTCAGAATTTTGAAAAAGGGAGCTGTCCTCCCTAGCCAGGCAGTGGTCTTTAGTCTCCTCTCTCAGATGTGGTCCCTTTGCATCCCACACTGAGGGAGGGTTCCATGGAAGTTTAGGAAGCTCAGATTGGGGTGGGGAGCAGGCCAAGGAATCAGCCAGTGGACCCAGACCCTCCTCCATCAACAGGAAGCCCCGTTTTTCTGTTCCAGCCACTTCCCCATCCGTTGCCAATCTCTCAACCCCTACCAGCCTTTGCACAGGGCTAGAGACTGCTGAAGGGGGATTGACCTCCCCAGAACAATCAAGGCATCGGCTTCCTCCTTGGTTAGATTCATGGCTGATTCCCCACTGCTGGCCCAGGATCACACAGCCTCACAGAGCAACTTTGATCCTACAAACAGGCAGGTGGGAGGGGTGTCTAAATCAGGACCTATTGTCCACACTGCTTTAGAATTTTATCAAAAACCTGAGAACATGACAGTCAGGGGAAGGATTCCACACTTTTTTCTAGGGATCCTTTTTGGGGGAATGAATTTATGTTCAGAGGGCTGATAAAAGAAATGTATCCTTGGGAATTAAGACTGCTCCAGGCTGGACCTAATAGTGCACGCTTGTGATCCCAGCAACTCGGAAGGAGGATTTCAAAATGAAGGCTAGCCTGAGCAATTTAGGGAGACCCTGTCCCAAAATAAAATTTAGAAGTCTGGGGATGTAGCTCAGTGATAGAGCACTTGCCTAGCATGCACATAGCCCTGGGTTCATCCCTAGTATTAACCCCCTTTAAAAAAAAAAAAAAAAGCCATACTCCAGGAGGTTCCAGGACCCAGGCCAACTGCCTGAGAGTGAGACTTGGTGGAGTTAAGGGGATACTGATCAGTAACTTCTGGACCCACTCCAAAGTCCATTGCGTTGCAGGGTCTGGGTGGGGAGAGGAGTGTTGTGAGAGGGCCCTGTATGTATTTTTGGGCCAGGCTGTGGTGTTGTCCCTGAGGGGGGGGGGGGTTTGAGGCATGCACTTCCTCGAAGATGCTTCTTAATTATGGCACTGCAGAGGCTGAACATGTACTGTGAATAATCAGGGAGTAATCTACAAACCAAGGAAGCCTGAGGATTGTGGCAAGCACTAGGAGCTGGGAGAGAGGCTGCGGGCTGATCCCTGTAGAGTCCCCAGAAGGAATCCATGCCAATCGTGACGTCACATCATGATTTTGGACTTTTGGCCTTCAGAACTGTGAAAAAATAAATTTCTGTTGTTTTAAGCCAAAAAAAAAAAAGTAATAATCAGGGAGTAAATCTATCTGCTGTTTCTGACACTAGAGTTACACAGATGGAAGGCTCCCCCATTCCTGTCTTACCTTTCCCAGCATTATCTCCCAGCTCCAGATCTAGTCCTGGGCTGCAATAAACCAGTCACTTGTCACAATATCTGGGCCATCTGGAGCCCAACTTCCCTGAAGGGGACAAGGCCTGATTTAGGGTCATTAGAGTAGAGATGGATGCTGATATGCCCAGTGATTTACAGGACCCATAAAACTATCAGCCCAAAAAACCTGAGTGGTAAAGCCCTAAACAGTGTCCCAGCCCTGCAATGGCCTCCTTTCTCTTAGTCCAGGGTCCTCTGTGTCCTACTCAATGTCTTGAGTTCAAGTCTTTGCTCTTCCTCTGACTCAGGGATGACCTTGGGCAGCTTTCCTATTCTTCTCTGATTGCAACTTCCTCATCCATAAAATGGGGATGATAATCCCTGCCCTGCTGACCTCTGACAGTAAACAGTTACTGGGAACCTTTTGTGTGCCAGGGATTGCCCTGCCCAGCCTTTCACAATGGGTTTCATGGTACTTTGGTGTGGCCACTAGCCCATGGTTGATGGAAGATGAATCACTATCCTTGTCCTCTCAGGATTTTCACGTGTTTTGTCCTGCTAGAATAGAAGAGAGGGAGCGGAAAAGCTAAGGGCTTTGGAGTCGTCCAATCCTTCTGGTTCCACCCACTTGCTTTATGATGTCAACTGAGCCTCATTTCCCCTCATCTGTAAAATGGAAAGCATACTCTTATGTTTCCCATAGTTTGCTGTGATGTTTCAGTGAGCTAAAGCCAGAAGAAGGTTGGCCTGGGGCTTGGCATATTGCCACATGTGACCATGACCTCTAAGAAGAGTTCCCTTACCTGGATTAAGCCCAGGTGGGTATGAATGTGGTAGTGTAAAGAGACACTAGTTAGACCAAGGAAGGAGCTCTGATACTTTCAGACTTTTCTTGGGTCCCTAAGGGAAGGAAGGGAATTTCAAACGCTTGGATCTGAAAATGTAAGATTTGGATTCAGCTTCTCCTGGGACAATGACAAACATAAAATATAGACAAAAGGGAGCTGAGACCTCTCACTCCTGGTGTTCAAAGGTCAGGAGAAGGTCAAGTACATATCCTTAAACAGAAAACTACCATTCCTTATGTTCAAGGTGAAGGGTGGACAGACAGCATAAGAGCAGAACAGATTTTGGAACCACACTGCCTTTGGTCTTGATTGGAAAAATAAGGATAAAGGGGCGCTGGAGCGTTAGCTCAGCAGTTCAAGTGCTTGCCTGGCTTGAACGAGGACATAGGTTGGAACCCCAGCACCATAAACATAACCAAGTGTTGGAGCAACAAAAGCCACATAAAAAACTAAATAAAATTCATTATCTCTCACACACACTCTCTCTCTCTTCCTCCTCCTCCTCCTCTCTCTTTTTTTTTTTTTAAAGAGAGAGGGACAGTGAGAGGAGAGAGAGAATCAATTTTATTTAGTTTTTCATGTGGCTTTGTTGCTCTGACCCTTCGTTGTATATGTGGTGCTGGGGTTCGAACTCGCATACTCGCGTATGCCAGGCAAGCACTGTAACCACTGAGCCACTGCTCCAGCCCCTCTTCCTCTCTTTCTTCAAAAAAAAAAAAAAAATAGGGATAAAGATAGCCTCCTCACATGGGTATGATTAGAATTCAACTAGATGACACTGGGTAAAGGGCCAGGTGCTTAGTAAGTGCTCAATAAATTTCAGTTGTAATTAATAACTGTTAAGTGTAGCAATCGAGTTATGCCAAGAATATTCCAGGAGCCCAGAGAAGGGGCAGCTGAACTAGCCACTGGGTAGCAGACTGGGGAACAATTCCTAGAGGAGATGAGGCATGAGCTGAGCCTTCAAAGACAAGCAAGGCTAAAAAGGATAGCTCAATAGTAGAGTGCTTGCCTAGCATGCAGGAGGGAGGTATGGGGTTCTAGCGTCCAGCTGGAGGGGAAAAAAAAAGACAAGTAGATGTTAATGAAAAAAGAGAAGGGAAATTCAGGCCGGAGGAAATGGAATGAGAAGAGCTGTGGAGGTGGGAGACGAGGAGCATCACTTCAGAGGTGAGACTACTGAGAGATGAGACTGGAGACGTATTTGGGGCCTGAAAGACAGGACTTGTTTTGGGCGATTAGAAAGTTGAGCTGATCTTTTCTTTGATGGGGACATAGATAAATTTTGTGGGGTGTGTGTATGTGTGTGTGTGTTTGTGTGTGTGGTACTGGGGATCAAACCCTCTAATACTCTATCACTGAGCTACATCCCCAGTGCTTTTTATTTTTAATTTTTATTTTTTTGCAACAGAGCCTCACTAAATTGCTGAGGCTGGCCTTGAACTTGTGATCCTGTAGGATTGCAGGTGTGCTTCACTGCACCCAGCCACATCCTGATTTTCTAGGATAGGAAGCATCCTCAGAGTCACTCAACTCCAGAGTATATGCAAGGGAACAGGGATCCTAAGTTACTTGTTTGCGTTGTAGAAGAGAAAGCTGAGGCTCAGAGTGGGCAGATTGCCAGCAAGGAGAGAGCAGAAGTGGGATTTGAAACCTGGTCTCCAGTCCCTGCTTCCCACTGGCCTCTCCAAAGCTTCCCTTCTGCTAGAATGCCCCCCTCCATCTCTCCTTGCTTTCTGCACCTTCAGAGTCTTCACTGATTAGCAGAGGATTCAGGGAAAGGTTTATGGAGATACCAGCTTTTGTATTCCTGAATGCTGACATGAAATCCACACGTGGCCAGATTTAATCAGTAGCATGGGCTTCACCACTCCCCAGCCTGGATCTGCCATATTCCAGCAAAGATAAGAAATTTTTTTGCCACCACCCATGGAGGCTGCTGTCCCTCCTCCCTCCTCTTTACACCTACACTATTTCTTTTCTGCTCTGTGGAGAGAATTCTGGTGAGTGAAGAGAAAGGAGGGAAAAAAGAGAGAGAGAGGAGTGGGGAGGGAGCTGGAGGCTGTCAGGGGGCAGGCTAGGGGCTTCCGTGGTTGAGGAATTAGCAGAAACTTCTGCCTCCAAACATTTTGAAATAGAAACAGCAGTATGACAGGTGGAAAAATCCAGCAATGGAGACAACATATGTCCTGTTCCTGTCCCACAGAAAGTGTAGGAATTACACTCCCATGGTTGGCCCTCCTCCAGCAGTTCTTAGCCTCCAGAATCCAGGCAGGAGACTGAGATCCGAGCTTCTTTGGATTTTCCAAGTGTTTAATCTACATTCTGCTTTTGCAATAAAGGGTCCCCTAAAAATGGGTACGGAGTGGGGGAAAAGAGCCACAAAGGCACCCTGGGTGTGTGTGGGGAATATTCCTTCCTCGGTAAACATTCTGGCTATATTTAGAAAACAGACGCTTTCCTGTGTGTGTGAACTTCTTTTTCCAAAGTCATTCAAATAATACCTGCTCATTGTAGAGCATTTGGAAAGAAGGAGAAAAACAAATCACGATAACCTTATCTCCCAAAGGGAACCATTTAACAATTTGATGTTTTAATTTAGAAAGAAAATATTCGCCTTAATTTGTATTTAATTTTTCAGCATTCCCCTTCGTTTTTTATGTATATGAAAACACACTATTGACACAGTGAGCGATTTAGTCTCCTGCTTTTTAACCTTCACAAGTACAGTGCAAACACGAGGTCATGTTACTGCATAGCCTTCAACTGTCATTTTGTGGCTCCGCAATATAACCAGGTGTGTCATCTGTGTACTTACCATTGTAAATAACACAGCAGCGAACATCTTCCCATTGGAAGAATAGGGCCACAAGACAAGGAAGGAAAGGAGGGATCTCAGTTCCTCTTCCCATCTCCTCACTGAACAGGACTACCATAAATTCACGAAAATAGTTTCAAAATGGGGTGAAGTTAAGATAAAAGGTTTTTGAGGGTCTCTTGAAAGTCTGTTGGAGAATCTGAGCCTGGAGTCTTAACTCTTTGACATCTGATGTGCCTGTAATGTAGGAACTGGGTGTGGTGGTGGTGGTGGGTGAGTGAGTGGTTTCTGGGTGGATTTGCAGGGCAGGGTGGGTATGAGAAGAAAAAATGCCCGCATGTTTGCACAAGGGCGCCCTCTGCTGCCCCTGCTCTTCCAATAGTTCCAGGTGCTTATACAGTTTGAAAGTTTTGAAGTTTAACTGTAAGTCCTTCCTTAGTGTTTCCTTTCCAGATGAGGGTAGGGTATCACTTCAGGACAATTAGCATTCTGAGAGTTGGAAAATAAATCTCGAGGCTCACCCCATCCCTGGTACCCAAAATTTAGCCTTCTTCAGGAGACTTCCTGGACACTAATAGTACATGCCTCCTTGCTCTGAAATACTCTTTTGGATACCAGAAGGAAACAATCAGTTGGGAACGAGGCAATAAGTCTCATGAAGACCATGGCCTAGCCACTTCCTTCTCCAGGAAGGGATGGATGTATTAGAGCAGCAGAAAGTAGCTGAGGTGTAGCCAGGCAAAACAGTTGGCTCACCTGTGTAACTGAGAAGGGCTACACATGGGAACATGTGAGGGTTACATAGACCTACCCTGCCTTCTTCTTCATGGCAACTGGGGAACAGACAGCTCTCTCATCGTAAGTAACCCCAAGATCCCCAGAAGTACGGTTAAAGTTTAATGAAGCCTGTGGGATGGATGGGGGGCCGGGCTGGCTTTATGGATATAGGGCTTGTGCAATTGCAGAGGGCTGTACTAAGGAAGGGCCCTTCTTGGCTTAAAGCTCTGCTGTCATTGTCTTGAAATGCTTACTTTTTGAAAAACAGGCTTCACATTTTCCTTGTGTAACATACAGTGGAGTGGGGGTGGGGTGGGGTTGTCTGTCCTTTGGCTGATCCAAATTCCCAGGAATATCTGGGGACCGTCTGAGCAACGGGCATCATGAAGGGGCAACCTGTGGACTAGCAGCCCCTAGTAGTTTCTGCTTTCTCAGAGGGGAAGTGCCTGGGACTTGTTAGTTCACCACTCACCGTGCAAAGCCCCAGCAGTCCCCAAGCGCTCCTAGGCCTGACGTGACAGTCCTAAGATGCCAGCCAGTTATAGAGACACCTAACATTGGCTGCTTACAGGGGTCAGTGGCACAGCGATCCACTGCAGCCCTGGACAGTGTGTGTCTCCTCTAGCCCTAGAGGTCTGCACCTGAGCCAGCCTGGGCCCCAGCGCTGTCTGGCAGTGCTGGGCGTGACAATTGGGTGCTAACTGCAAGCGCCACTCCTCTATAATGTGCTGAACAACACCTGCCCTTCTGACTTCTGCCTCTACTATCTGATCTTGTGCTTCTCCCAGAGATAAGGAGGCCCTGAGAGACTGCACAGGAACACGTCGGCAGTAAGGTGCAATCGATCAGCCGCTCTGAGCACACATGGCCTTCTGGTTGTTCATGTGCCTTCTTTGCTGAACTGGTTCCTGCTTTGAAAAATTATACACAGCTTCTTGGAGCTTCCCAGAATCCCATCATGGGACTGGAGTGTAGCTGAGTGGCTAGCATGCATGGGGCCCTGGGCTCCACCTCAGCACCACAAAAGTTCGAACCGAACCAAACCAACAAATAAAACCTTCAAAAAATGAGCTGGGTGTGGTGGTGCCTACCAGTAATCCCAGCAACTCAAGAGGCTGAGGCAGGAGGATCACAAGTTCAAGGCCAGCCTCAGAAACTTCGTGAGGCCCTGAGCAACTTAGCAAGACCCTGTCTCAAAATAAAGTATAAAAAAGGATGGGGCTGGAGCAGTGGCTCAGCGATTATGGCACTTGCCTGGCAAACACCAGCAACACGTACACAACTAAGTGTCAGACCAACAAAAATCAGAAGAAAAACTAAATAAAGTTGATTCTTGCTCTCTCCTTAAAAAAAGGGGGTGTGTGTGCTGGGGATGTGGTCCAGTGGTTAGGCGCCCCTAGGTTCAATTCATGGTACAAAAAGAAAAAAAAAAGACACAAAGAATAAATAAGCAAACCCCACCCAGTATCACCATAATCAAGGTCATGCACAACTCATGGGCGACCTTGTACCTACACCTTCAGAGGCAAAAACCTGGCCCTGAAAATACAGTCCGTTCATTATACCTCACCCCTTGCCAAGATGTTGAGAAGCAAGGGAACAGCAAGACCATACCACCTGTGGGTCACCCAGAGGAAAAGAGGTCATATTCACTGAGTGGAAGTTGCATGGGAGGAATCCCAGGGCTTTTCTCTCCTGTCTTGCAGCTAGCAGAATCTGTCCAGCTTGGATGCCATAGTGGGGTTGAGCCCCTGGAAACTGGGGCAAGCCTTCCCTGGGCCCAGCTACTCCGCTTCCCCAATTCCTAGGCTATGTCTTTAGGGGGCAGGCTTGTTCATATTGCGTGAACAACTGCCAGAGCCAGGTCAAAGCAAGGATTCAGTTTTGCCCACCTCTCCCCAGCTGCCTGGGTCGGGTCAGGTCGTGACCTTGCTGAGCTGCTCAGGCAAGCTCGGCCTCCCGAGGTGATTCCAGTCAAGCCAGCAATGGTCTGAATTATTGAGACTTCGATTCGTAAGGGTCATTGGACCAGTGTTGTCGCTTCTTGGAGTCCAGGTCGAATTATGAGTGGAGGCTACAGGGGAGCCGAGACAAAGGTACAGGAGAAGGTTCAGCACCAGAGGGTGGACAGCAACCTGCGGCTGTGGGGAAAACGGCTTTTGCCCGCAGCCGCCGGGCTCCTCCTTCTCCCAACTGGAACTTTACCCTGGGAATCCCTGCGGGGAGGGTCCGGTCAGCATCCAGCTCCCCCGCGGGCCTCAAGCCCCAGGGGCTGTGTGGTGCCTGGAGCCAGCGGTCAAGGAATCGGCGCCAAATGTGAGGTCAAGGACGAGGGATGGGCGGGAGGGAGCGCGGGTGGGGGCGGCGAGCTTGCCTGGGAAGGCATTTGTTCCAACTGAGCAAAGTCGAGAGGGGTGGTGTGGAGCTGAAGGTGGAGCCCTGGTTAAGTCCCTCGAACCTCTCTTGGGTTTGTTTTGTAAATACAGTGTAGAGGCCTGACCGGAGGAAGATGGACCCTCGGGTCCTTGCAGGTCCAAACCTTGGTGGTCTCAACCTTTAAGTGCAAGATGAGAGCACATCTGATGGGAAATGGGTCCAGAGGGCTGTTTGGGAGCAAGACAGAGCCGTCTAAGGGCCCTGACCTGGTGGCAGCAAGAGAAGTTAAGAACTGTCTAGGAACCTTGTCGAAGGCCCATTGTAGGGTTAGAAATACAAAGCTTCTACGATCTGCCCTAAGCCTCACAAGAGTCCAAAGAAGTAGGCCCCATATGCACCGTAAACCATGAGAGATCTCAGAGAGGGTGGAGATTCTTCAAGTCACACGCCAGGGGAACTTTGAGCCAGGATTGGAGCCTGGACTTCTGCACTTCAGCACATCTGCTGCTTGTCCTCTGCACTCTGCCTCACTGGGAGTGGTGTCTCCTCCCCAGCCAGGCCTCCCTTCTACAACTCCACAGGTCAGGGTCCCTCAGAATGTCATCCTGGGACTGAGTATACAAAGACAGAGAGGGAGGCACTTGGAAACTGCAGCAATTTATGGCCTTTGGAGAACAAGAGCATGTGGCTAGGGAATCCTGGACAGGTGAGGCCTTCCTACCTGAAAAGAAGAGGCATAGGCTTCCCATCAATACATAGGGCTCACTTTATGGTTGCTCACATCCCCACCTTTGTATCTCTTTTGGGGGGTCTGGGAGCAAGTAAGGGTTCACCTCCTTGCAATATCAGCCTCCTGAAATTTCCCATTGTACCCACCTGGCAAAGTCTTCCTCTCCTTCCCTGGTGAAGCTTCAGACTGAGTTGGATAAAAAGTCCCAGTAACAGCTTCACCCCAGCTGAGACCCCTCAGCCAGGCTCCCTGCCTCATGACAGATGTCACTGAAAAGTGGGGGTGTCTCTTGTCTTTGTCTAGGACAGTTTTCCCAATCCTGAGGCAGGGAGCCTGGCAGAGGGATCTGTCCCAGGACAGGAACATTTATTTCTCCTAGACATACGTGGAAGGACTTCCACGTATGTGGAAGATACTTGTCAAAGAATCAGCCCTGGGTGGCCTGTGCTGAGAAAAGTTGGCAGAAAGTGGTGGCTCAGGATCTCCCAGGGTGGTTTCAGGGAAATAATTATCCCTGACTCAGCACTGGCCGGGATCCAGGCTTATCCATTTGCAGGATATATTGGTATCATTACACAAATGATGTGATAGAAGGACACCAGGATCTCAGGATATTCTGAATTTATTTTATAGATTGGGTTATAGGTGCAGAAATGGGGCTATAAGTTGCCTTAAATAACAGCAGATAGGGGAGAGTCAATAAAATGTGAACAGATGGGGGAAAAATCACTTTCTTCCCCTAGAATACTCCCAGCTGCCCAGGAGACAGCAAGAAGAAACAGCTGCCGAACAGAAGCAGATCAAGTGCAACCATGCTTTATTTCTTAGGTCTTGAGGAACACCAGGATCAATTTATTGGTTACACATGCAGAGTGATGCTAAACCTGGATTTGTCCTGGTCTAGTCCCTGGGCCAGGGATACATGAAGAGCTCATACCCAGAAGACTGGTAGAGAGGGAACCAGGTACTGCTAGCTTCTTGTCAGCATGATCTATTGGGGAAGCAAATACCACTGGAAGTTCCTCAAAAGAACAAACAGAATTACATGTTAATCAGCTTTTCATCAGGGACCAAAATACCTGATAAGAACAATTTAGAGGAGGAAAAGTTTTTTTTGGGTTCGTGGTTTCAGAGGTTCAGTCCATGTTTGACCAACTCCACGGCTTTGGGCCAGAAGTGGGGTAGAACATTCTGGAAGGAGGATGTGGCAGAGGAAAGCTCTTTAGGTTCTAGAAGCCAGAAAGCAGTGGGGAGGGGGAGGAGAGAGAGAGAGAGAGTTCTGGTCAAGGAGACTGGGACAAAATATAATCTCCAGGGACATGCTCCTAGAAACCTACCTCCTACAACTATGCCCCACCACCTACGATTACCACCAATAATCCATTTGAATTATTAATCCTTCCACTAGATTAATCTACTGATTATGTTGCAACTTTCATAATCTAATTATCTCACCTCTGAGCATTCTTGTATTTTTACATGAGCTTTTCAGGTCATATCAAAACTGTCACAGTTACCATATGATCCACCAATTTCACTCCTAGACACATACTCAAGAGAAGTGAAACTTATGTTCAGGCAAAATCTTGTACATGAATGTTCATAGCAGCATTGTTCCCAAAAAGGAAAAAATGGAAACAATCCAAATGTTTTATCAACTACTAATGGATAAAAATGTGGTATGCCCATATAATGGAATATTATTCAGTTATAAGAGGAAAGAAAATTCTGATAAATACTATAACATGGATGAATCTTGAAGCTGTTATGCTAAAAAAGAATACATATTGCATGATTCTATTTGTATGAAATGTCCAGAATTGTCAAATTCATAGAGACTAAAGTAATTAATGATTGCCTGGGGCAGGTGATATTGGTGGGAAACGACTGCTATTTGGGTGGGATTTTGAGGACTTACCCCTTCTGTTTGACTCTATGAATGGTTTGATAAAAGAAGGGAACTTGGGGCTGGAGTGGTGGCTCAGCAGTGATAGCACTTGCCTGCCATGCAGGTTTGAACCTCAGCACCACGTACACAACAAAGTGTCCAAGCAACCAAGGCCACATGAAAAACTAAATAAAATTGATTCTCTCTCACTGTCCCTCTCTCTTAAAAAAAAAAAAAAAGAAGGGAACTTTGTGCAACTTGGAACAGGTGCTTTTCTGGGGGAAAGGCTAGTCTATTCCAGTCTGTTTGTGGTACCATAAAACAATATGTAAGTTGGGTGTGGTGGCTCATTCCTATAATCCCAGCTAATTGAGAGGCTGAGGAAAGAGAATCACATGTTTGAGGCCAGCCTGGGTAACTTAATGAGACACTGTCTCAAAACTAAAAGAAAAAGGCTAGGGATATAGCTTAATAGTAGAACAATTTCCTAGTATGCGCTGGGTTCAATCCTAGTACTGGAAAAAACATCAAAGATTGGCAGAGTGTGTGCTTAGCATGCATGAGGTCCTCAGTATGATCCAATCCCCAACAGGAAAGGAAGAAAGAAAAGGGAAGAGAAAAAGAAAAGGATAGTTGAGGCTGGAGAATTTATAAAGCATAGAAATTTATTCTCTCTGTGTTCTGGAAGCTGGGAAACTCCAAGATCAAGGCACTGGCAGGTCTGGAGCCTGTAAGGACCTGGTCTGTGCTTTCAGGATGGCACCTTCAACACTGTATCCTTGGGCGGGGGGTGACGCTATTCTTCATGTGGCAGAAGAATGAAAGAGCAGAGCACGAGAGCTTCTCTTCCACTGTAAGTCCTTTTAGGGACCCCAATCCCATCCTTGAGGGCTCCACCTTCATGTCCTAATTACTTCTTTTTTTTTAATAAAGAGAGAGGGACAGTGAGAGAGAGAGAGAGAAACAATTTTATTTAGTTTTTCATGTGGTTTTTGTTGCTGTGACATTTAGTTGTGTACTTGCGCATGCTGGGCAAGTACCCTAACCACCGAGCCACTGTTCCAGCCCTATCCTAATTACTTCTAAAGGCCCCAAGTCTTAATATTATCATTTTGAGGAGTAGGAGTTAACATGAATTTTGGAGGAGACACAAACATTCAAGCCATTCACGCACACTCACTTCTCTGGCGAAGCCCTTGTGCAGTGCACAGCCTGCATCACGTACCTGGAATCCCTGCCATAGCAGGGAGAACAAGCCCTTGGGAGTGTCAGGCCTATTTAGACCTCTAGTCTGACGGTACTGCTCCTCCTTGGCCCACAGTCACCACCAGGGCCATGGCCAGCGAGTCTCTGTGCAGGGATGCTGGGTCCAACATGCCTCACCTCCTCATTCGTGGTCTGCTCTGTCCTGGTTGTTGGACTTGATGTGGATGATGCAGTGGGGGTGTTGGGCTAGGCAGGACTTCCGGGAGGGAGTGCAAGTTTTAAGATCAGAGGGGAATTAGGACATATTGTGGGCTTGTTTACTAGATTTGACACCTGCAGAGATTCCCCCCAAAAACCCAAGAATGGAGGCCTTGAGACCAGGATCCTCATATGCCCTTCAGATTCCCCACTTGACCATGGACTGTTTCACTGAGAAGGCCCAAGTGTACTCTCTTAACATCCCAGCATCGCTCAGCTACCCCTCCAAGTGGATTTTTTTTTTAAAGAGACAGAGAAAGAGCAAATCAATTTTATTTAGTTTTTCTTGTGACTTTCATTGCTCCCACACTAAGTTGTATATGTGGTGCTGGGGTTCGAATCCGTGTCTTTGAGCATGCCAGGCAAGAGCTGCAACCACTGAACCTCTGCTCCAGCCCCCAGGTGGACCTTTTGACCCACAGGCTCTCCACATGTTTGGACCCCTTGCTTCTGGTCTGGTGTCCCTTCCCATCCACCCCCTACCTACACCAGAACAATCTTTCCAGGACAGAAGAGTATGAAAATGTCCCTTCAATATCAATACTTACGAGATGGTGCCAGAGCTGGGTCAGCGGCTACAACAGGCGCGGTCTCAGCTCTCTGCAACCAGGGTCTAATGGGCCCCAGCTGGCTGCCCGGGACTGAGGTCAGAGCTTGAACAGGGTGCTAGTTGATTGAGTCTTGGTGCCTTGACAGGTCCTCCTGTGGGATCTGATGATAAGGTTGAGGTTCGGAGGAAGAAAAGTGAACAAAGAGTGTGGTATGAAGGGTGGGACTGACGGTGCTGTGGCTCAGGAGCATTCCAGGAGGTGAGTGGTACATGCAAACCAAGGCTGAGAGAAACGATGGAGCGTGGGAAACAAGAGGAAGCTACAAATCTGTTCTGGCCCAACGCAGAATTTAGGGGAGGTGGCTGAGAGGTGGGACTTAGGCATCACAGTCACCGCCAGGGCCCCATTCCAGGCAGAAGGTTCCTCCCTCCTCTGAACAGTCTTTGGAGTTTGTAGCAAATGGTGTCTGGTGCAGGGGCTCCCAGGATGGCTGCAGGGGCCACATCCCCTTAGATGGGGTTGGCTTTATTGGCCAAGGTAAGGACAGCGAACAAGTGTGGGCTGAGCTGCTGCCTTGGCCCCTTCTTGTGATGCCTAGATGCCAAAGACAAGGACTCTAGTGGGGAGGGGTGCAGAACCCAAGTCCAAGGGAAGAGCTGATTCCTTGTGAGGGAACAGAAGCCCAAAGGCCCAGTCTACACAGGTCATTTTGCAGGCAGAGATAAGCAAATCCCTGGGTTAAGTGGATCTAAATCGGAGATCCTGGACTCTGGGACGATGTTCAGAAGGAAGCAGAGTATGCATAGTGGGAAACTAGTGTTAAGTGATGGCCATTTCATTCATTCTGTCCCTCACATTACAGAGGTGGAAGCTGAGGTTCAAAGAACAGCAACTTGCTCAAAGCTCACAGATCTGCCTGTTTTAGTCAGCGTTTTCGTTGCTGTGACTAAAAGACCTGACAAGAACAATTTTAAGAGGAAAGGTTAATTTGGGGGCTCACGTTTTCAAAGGTCTTAGTCCATAGGCAGCTGGCTCCGTTCCTTGGGGCTGGAGGTGAGGCTGACATCATGGTGGAAGGCAGGGCTCCAGGGAGCAAAGAGAAGCTCTGCGCCAGATGACAAAATATATACCCAAAGGCACGCCCCAACGACCCACCTCCTCCACCCACACGCTACCAGCATACAGTTGCGGTTAATCCCTGTCAGAGGATTAACTCACTGACTGGGTTCAGGCTCTCATAATCCAATAGTTTCACCTCAGCCTTCGCATTGTTACACGCGAGCTTTTTGGAGACAACTTTCATTCGAACCACAGCACTGCCCAACCCCAGAACCTGGGCCACCACCGCCCAGCAGCTGCACCACCCTGTGCCTTGGCACTTCTGGGGTCCTCCTCACAGCTTCCCCAGGGCCATCTTCTCCTCGACCATCACTGTCAGGACTGAGTGTGGGCTCACATGGATCCCAAGTAGGGCACTGCTATGAGGTCAGGCTGAGGGTGAAGCTTGCTGTGTTTAGACAGGGGCTGCCTGCAGGTGCACACTGGATGTATCTCTGGAGATGGAGGATGCTCCTTGGCCCATCGAGGGGAAATTTCTGTGTAGGAAAAGAGTAGACAGTCAATCGCAGGATGGGAAGACTTAACCCTTACCTTTTTCATGGACCCCACATTGTGGCCCATCTGACAATTGATTAATAACTACCCTGGGCACCATAGTGACCTCCCAGAGGCAGACAAAGTGGCCATTAGCAAACCTATTAGACAGCTGGAGAGACAGAGGGACTGACAGGACATGGGACTGTCACCAAGGCATGAAAAAAAGTCCAATGACCAGCTTTTGGTGTTCAGATCACTGGGATGCCCTCCTCACCATTCTTTGCACTTGACCTCATCTGTTAAAAAGCAGATTGTCCCCTAGGTCAGATTCAAACTGCTCTGGTTACCATGGTAGTTAATAAATAACCACTCCAGGCTCTCAACAACATAACCTCCTGGCTGAGCAGGAAAAGCGCTGCTGTATTCTGAGGGCCATCATACCACCTGCCCCTTGGCAGTCACAGAAAGCACAGGAGCAATATCCAATGAGAAAAGGAGGCTGGAGGCCTCACTTGTCTGGCCCTGTTTCCCTGAGAGCTGAACCATCCATTGGAAACCACCTTCCAGGAACATTCTCTATGCTGAATCCTGTTTGAGGGCCTTGGTCTCACGAGGCCAGCTGGTACCTGGAATTCCACCTTTAAATCAGCCAACTTCACAGGAACTGCAGTGCTTTAATTCCTTCCACAGCCTGCTACCCATCCTTGGCTGTCAATGAACTCCCAACCTAACCTATCTCAGCTCCCATCCCAACAATCCCAGGGCTAGAGCTGGGCACAGGGGGGGCGCTTGCAGACCAGGAGTCCCCTGAGCCTGCCTTGGTGAGGGAAAGGACACAGAGAAGGGTAGGGACGTGTCTGAGTCACGAATTGGACATGGAACTCTTGCCCTCTGTCCAGAGCTCATTTACCCTCCCTGAGGCATGGACATCAGTGCCCCCTTGGGGACTTGAGCCTGGGCAGGAGGTAAGGTGAGTCCCTGTTACCTTAGAATGTCAACTAGTGAGGGTCTGTACAGTTCCACATGGTCTCAGTCAGTCACCCAGCATGTTGGGGAGGAGAGGAAAGGTCATTGGAGAGTGGGATAGGGGAGCCCAAGCTGAGTTTCCCAGGGTCAGTGGGCCACACCCTGGAGAGCCCTGTCCTCTGGGTGACCAATGAGGGCTCTGCACCAACAATGACAAACCTTTTCATCCTGTGAGGAATTAGTGCTCCTCAGACCAGAACCTACTCCCTACTCATAGCAGTTGCTCAAAATATACATCCCCTGCTAGGAAGGGGGTGAGGGCAGGTTTTGTAGAAAATGAATTGAAGGAACCTGCACTCCACATGGAGGCCCTGCAACTTCCTCCCCACTGGGCAAGGCGCAATGACAGGTGGAGCAGAGGGAATGCTAGGGGGCCTCTAGAGTGTTCAGTTAAATGCTCACTGCAGGTGTCACACTGGCCTTGGAATATCAGAGCTTGGAAGACACCTACAGGTGCTTGCCTGCCCTGAGGGTACCAGAGATGAGGGAGGAGTAGGGTAGGCCCCCAGTAGAAGGTTTTATTTGGCACATCGAATTCCTTTTTTTTTTTTTGAGAGAGAGAGAATTAATTTTATTTAGTTTTTCATATGGCTTTTATTGCTCTGACACTCCACTGTGTATGTGATGCTGGGGTTTGAACCCACATACTTGTGCATGCCAGGCAAGAGCCGTAACCGCTGCCACAGCTCCAGCCCCTCGCATTCCAACTTTAATCTCCCTTCCCCTTCTATCTTGCAGCCCTCCTGGTATACATGGCATGGATTGTTCTGCTCCCTGAGTATGTGTTCTGAGGCCCGGGCCGGCAACTGGCCTTCCCTTGGGCCTCATGTTGGGCATCCTCCATCGGCTCACATAGTGGGGCTTTGTCTTCTGAGCCAAGAATCCAGATATAGCTGAGCTGCAGCTCTTCAGCGGGGACCTGAAGAGGCAGAAGAGAGGGGTAAAAAACAGGAGAGAGGAGCTGGAGAGGTGGTCCAGAGGTAGAGCACTTGACTGGCATGTGTGAGGTCCCAGGTTCAATCCTCAGCACTGCAAATGCAAATAAATAAAGAAAAAAAAAAAGAACCAGATGAAATAAATTAATCTCTCTCTCTTAAGAAAAAAAAAAAAACCAGGAAAGAATATGTGGGAACCTTGTTGTCAAGGGTTAGAGCCTGGGAGGCCTCTTTCCTGTTGAATGTAGTCGTGATAACAGCTTCCAATTATTGTCCATGTCCTATAGGCATGACACAGTAATTTATGAGCATTGTTTCACTTCCTCCTTTCAACAGTTTGTGAGGAAGGTGTGATGACAATGCCCATCGTGTAGATACTGCAGGTAGAAGTTAAATCCCAGACCACAGTCAGAAAGGGAAAAGCTAGGATCTGAAGCCAGGTCACTTGACTTGAGATGCCTCTCAGTTGCCTTCCCGCCCTTGTAGACATTTTTGTTGGTAGAGCCTGCATGGCCAATGTCTCATGACCTCTTTGGTCATCTCAAGCAAACCTCTGCAAAAGAACCCCAACACGGTGGCAAGTCTAGGAGAAGCAGGCCGTGTTCAGAGGGTGGTTGGGTGCATTCTGGTTCAACTGAAGTGCTGAGAGGGATGTCACCAAACTTCCAAGGTCCACTCAGGGTTGAACAGTCAGGATAAGGTAGTTTCCACTATAGGGGGAGAATATAGGGTATAGGGGGCACATAGAAGAATAGCAACAGCTTCAGATCTCCAGGACAGAGTGAAACCACTAAAAAGAGATCAACAGATGAGGGCGCTGATCCAGGGTTGGCAGGGAAAAGATAAATGAGGATCTGTTGGGTTCACTTTGATCCGTTTCTTCATTTTATAGGTGGAAAAACAAACCCAAAGAGAATACTGGCTTGCCCCAAACTACGTCAAAATGCAAGAGGAGGGCCAGGGGAAAAAAACAGTATTTTTCTAGGATCTTAACTGTTCGAGGTCAACCTCTTTCCAGCCAGGGAAACTGGATCTTCCCCCGACCACCACCCCAGACCTCCCGCCAATCGAGTGCACGACGCTCCGTTTCTAGGCCTGGAGTACAAAGCTGGATCAATTGATTGGTTTTCCCTGTCAGGGGCTGCTGAGCGCTGATTGGCTCTGGATTGGTCATAAAAGACGCGTGCGTGGGAATTGCGGTGCAGAGGGATTCGCGCGGGTCCTGGAAGGCCTGGGGCCCGCCGGGCGCGCCTGCTGTACTGGAGGAAATCCACATGCGCTGAGCGACCGCGGTGAGCCCCAGTGAGCCCGAGAGTCCACTCGCTCCTTGCTGCCCGTTGGTGACTTGAGCGTCGAGTCCGTGTTTTAAATTGCCCTCCCGTTTGGCTCCTCCTCGGTGTCCTCACAGGCCCTCCCCGGACTCTCATGCTCCGTTGCCTCTATCATCAAAGCTCCTGTTCACTTCTCCCTGTTTGGTTGGTTTGGTTTTCGGTGCTGAGGATTGAACCCAGGGTCACTTTACCACTTAGTCACATCTCTGGCCCTATGTATATCATATATACATATATTTAAATTATATATTAATTATATATATTTTTTTTTTTTTTTTGAGACAGCGTCTCGCTCAGTTGTTTAGGGCCTCCCTAACTTGCTGAGGCTGGCCTCGAACTTGCTGTCCTCCTGCCTCAGCCTCCCAAGTCGCAGGGATTACAGGCATGCACCACCACGCCCCGCACCAATCTCTGTTTGAAGCAGTGGTTTTTTAACAACTGCAATGGAAATCGATTGCAAGCAGGTTGGATGGCTTACGTTCCTGAACATCTGCCTGTACCACTTTCCTTTCATTGGAGCCCCATGAAGCCCCTCCTTAAGGAAGTGTTAGGGGCTAGGAACGCTCTTTACCGAATAGTCTGCTCCTGCCAGGGCGAGGTTTCTGGAAATGCAGATCAGACCAGCCAATTTTCTAGTGAATATTCTGTGGCTCCCTAGCACCTAACGTGGTGACCCCTAACTTGAGCACTGCCCTCTTTGGGTAGAGAGAGTTTGGATATCGTGTTGATTTGATCTTCAGCATTCCTTGCTTCAGTTCCCAACTCACCCACATCCCTCAATCTGATTGATACACAAGCTTTCAACCAAGATACTGGTTTGGGCTGGAATGCGTGTCTCACTGCCACTGAAATGGAAGTGCTGTTTCAGAGCAACACAAACCTGAAACTCATTGTACCATAAAAGGAACAACTTTAGTTTTCCTGGCACATTTTAAAGACTGTGAGAAACAAAGATGTGGTGGGGTGGCTTTAAAAAAAAATCAGAAGAGTTTCAAGTGATTGAGTGAAAAGAAAAGTCTTAGGGCAAGTGACAAAGCAGCCGCTTCCTATCCCTGGGCACCAGGAGTGGGGCTCATGCTATCATGGTGGCATTGCTAAGAGCAGCTTCTTCAGGAAAGGAGAGGAGCAGTAGGCAGCAGAGGCAGAAGGCCAGGGGAGGTCTGAGGGTGTGTGACCCTTCTGGCAGGAGCCCTGTCATTGTGTTTTGGGGTTTCCTCCATCATTCTGTCTGGAGCTGTCGGTTCACCTGTGCTGGGCGCAGGCAGGAGGCCAGGTGGTTCTGCTCACCTTGCTGCTCCTGGTGGTCCTCACAACTGTGTGGAACTTGTCTGTTGGCCATCTGTCTAACCTTTAATACCTCCTGAGTGTTGTGCACCATGCCAGACTCAGAAGGCAGCACTTCTGGCACCAACAAAGGGTTATAAAGATTGATAGCAAAGGGCCGTTTGTGTCCTCTGAGAAACTCCCAGGGTCGCTTCAGGAAGTGGCAGCAATTTATGCCCATACTGATAACACAGAGATTCTGACGAGTTTATAGGACAGGCCTAGTAAACTGGGAAGTAGAGATGATGGGAGTTTTTAAATTAGGCTTTAAGCCCCAGGATCCCTGGGAAAGAAAGTTTTCAAACTCTAGGACAGTTTGTTAAACTGAATTCCCTCATTTTAACTTTTGTTTTCTTGAAATAGGAGTATTATGGTGGGTGTCCAGATTCCTTGGCAGAATGGAAATTTCTTTGTCCATTTCTGTCACCACAAAGGCACATATATTTTTTCCTGTTAGTGTACGACTTCAAATCTGAAGCCTTGGCTCTCTTTTATTTATGTTTTATATATATAATTCATATATTTTTATTAGTGCATTATAGTTTTCCATAATGATGGGATTAGTTGTCACGTATTCCTAAATGCACACAAATCAGCAGTACAGTTTGTTCAATGCCCCCACCCCCCTCTGCCCTCCCTCCTCCTGTCCCCTGATCCCTTCTTGGCTCTCTTTTTGGCCATCAGCAGCGGACTATGTTGTTTTTCCCTGTAGAGGACTCATCTGTAACTGATATTTCTTAGTCAGTATTAGGAAGAGGACAGAGTCTCCTTGAAGGATTTAAATAATCTTGGTAAGCCTGTGTGGTATACACTAAATACTGAGTCAGCCGTGGCGGTACCTGTGATCTGTTCCGCAGAACATGTTTTTAGTTATCAACTATCTCAGCGTGTTGTCCAGGTCTTCCCTGCTGTCTTCCTTTTGAGTCACCTGATTGTTGTAAATATGCAGGACCTTTTCAACTTTAGCCTTGCCACACTCTTTTCTTTTTTTTTTTTTAGGAGAGATTGGGCCAGAGCCTGGAGCGGTGGCTCAGTGGTTGCCCAGTATGGGCGAGTTCAAATCCCAGCACCACATACACAAGGAAGTCTCGGAGCAACGAAAGCTGCATGAAAACCTAAATAAAAATTCTTTCTCTCTCTCACTGTCCCTCTTTCTTAAAAAAAAGAGAGAGAGACAGAGAGAGACAGAAAGAGAAAGAGAATCAATTTTTTATTGAGTTTTTCATGTGGCCTTCGTTGCTCTGGCATTTCACTGTGTACATTGTGCTGGGGTGAACCCACGTGCTTGCGCATGCCAGGCAAGTGCCGTAACCGCTGAGCCACTGCCCCAGCCCCCTTCCCACACTCTTACCTCTGTCCCAAAATTTCCTACTCTCCGTGTAGGGTTTTACATTTCTGTTCCTGCTTCAGACCTCAGTGCCAGTTTCATTTCCTCAGCAAATGTTTCTCTCGCCTTTTCTCTTTCAGCCTGAATTAAGCATCTTTTCTGAGTTCCTCAAGTGCCTTGACCATTCACCACATTTTACGGCAAGTGGTGTGTACATACCCCACTGCCCTGAAGCACAGGGACCTGCATGTGTTCCTTTGTAGCCACCATGTTCAGTTCATAGTTGAAACACCAACCCAGATTAATAATCAGTGGACTTTTTGGTGTGCATGTGTGGTACTAGGAATTTAACCCAGAGGCTCTCTACCACTGAGCCATACCCTTAGCCCTCTTTATTTTTATTTTTTATTTTGAGACAGGGTCTCATTAAGTTGCTGAAACTGGTCTCAAGCTTGCAATCCTGCCTCAGTCTCCCAGGTTGCTGGTATTACAGGTGCCCAACTGTTTGGTGGGCTTTTTAAAAAAGAGAGAGAGAGAGAATTTTTTTTTTTTTTTTTTTGGTCAATCTGGCCTTTGTTTCTTGGATAGTTTTGTATGTGGTGCTGGGGTTTGAACCTGGGTCCTCACACATGCCAGGCAAGCACTCCAACCACTAAGTCACTACTCCAGCCCCTTGGTGGGTTTTTGTTTTTGTTTTTGTTTTTTCCAGAGAGAGAGGGACAGTGAGAGAGAAAGAGAGAATCAATTTTATTTAGTTTTTCATGTGGTTTTTGTTGCTCAGACATTTCATTGTGTACATGGTGCTGGTGTTCGAACCCACATCCTTGTGCATGCCAGGCAAGCACTGTAACCACTGAGCCACCACTCCAGCTCTGCCAAATGGTTTTTAAATTTTTTAAATGTTATTTTAATTTTATTTACTTATTTTTTAGTGCTAGGGATTGAACCCAGAGCCTCACATGTGTTGTAGCACACATTCTACCACTGAACTATCCCTACAAACGTTTTTTTTTTTTTTTAAAGACAGAGGGACAGTGAGAGAGAGAGAGAGAAAGAGAATCAATTTTATTTCGTTTTTCATGTGGCTTTCCTTGCTCCAACACTTTGTTGTGTACGTGGTGCTGGGATTTGAACTTATGTCCTTGCACATGCCAGACAAGCTCTATAACCCCTGAGCCACCACTCCAGCCCCCCAACAAGCATATTTTTAAAGTTAAATTAAAATTTTAACTGATAACATAAAAACATAAAAATTGGCCAGGTGCTGTGGCACATGCCTGTAATGCCAGTGGTTCAGGAGGCTGAAGCAAGAGGATCACAAGTTCAAAGCCAACTTCAGCCATTTATTAAGGCTCTAAGCAACTTAGCAAGACTCTGTCTCAAAATTTAAAAATAAAAAAGGTTGAGGATGTGGCCCAGTGATTTAGTGCCCATGGGTTCAATCCCCAGTACTATTGAAACACACACACACACAGAAAGAAAAAAACCCATAAAAATTGTCTATATTAGTGGGCTAACCGAATATTTCGATACGTGTAGGCATTGTATAATATTTACATCAGGTTAAATATAGCCGTCTCTTCAATGTTTGCCATTTCTATACGGTAAAAACTTTTCAAATTTTTAAAAAACCCTTTGTTGTTGCTTTTTAGAGTATAAAGTACATTGTTATCTATAGTCACCTTACTGAGTAATGGCACATCAGAACATCTTACTCCTAACTGTAATCAGTGTTCATTGTTCAGTTTTTTTCCCATTCCTCCCTACTGCCTTGCTCTCTCCAGCTTCTGTAACCACATTCTACTTTCACCTTCTGTGAGAAGCTGTTACAGATTCTCCTTGTGAGCTTGAGTGGTACTTGTCTTTCTCTGCCTGGCGTATTTCAATGATCTCCAGTTCCACCTATGTTGTTGCCAATGACGGGATTTCATTCTTTTTATGGCTGAATAGTATGCCATTGTTTATATACGCCACACGCTCTTTATTCACTCATAGGCAGGCAGGAGAATTTTTCTTTTACTCAGGGTAGAGTCAACCATTTGTTCTATTCAGGCCTTCAACTGATTTGGCATGGGGCCCACCCACATTATGTAGGGCAATCTGCTTCACTTAGGTTATCAGTTCAAACCCAAACACACACACACACCTTTTTTAAAAAAATGGTATTGGGGATTGAACACAGGGATGCTCACATTCTAGGAAAGTACTTTGCCATTGAAGTATATCCCCAGTCCTTGAAAAAAAAAAATATATATATATATTTTAAAGCATTTTTTAAAGGGAGAGGGACAGTGATAAAGAGAGAGAGAGAGAAAGAGAATCACTTTTATTTAATTTTTCATGTGGTTTTCATTGCTCTGAGACTTCATTGTATATGTGGTGCTGGGGTTTGAACCTGTGTCCTTATGCATGCCAGGCAAGCTTGGTAACTGCTGAGCCACTGCTCCAGCCCTAAGCAATTTAGCAAGATCCTGTCTCAAAAAATAAAAAGGGCTGGGGATGTAACTAAGTGGTTGAGTACCCCTGGGTTTTATCCCTGAAACAAAACAAACAAACAAAAAACAGGAAAGAAATGCAAGACTGAATCCAAGATAGATTATGTAAAAACACAGTCTCACCTTATTAGCAAGTGATTGAAAAGAACAAAAACATTTCTTTTAGAAGCCAGACCTTGGCTATGAATATTGAAAAGAAAATCAGAATAGTAGGTCAAAAGCTTCTAACTGGACAGCCCAGGATTCTGTGTCCACTGAAGAACTGCAAGGAACAGATAGAAAAAAAGAAAGATGAAATAATAAAGCTACTATATAAAAGGTGACATGTGTTTTAGAAGAAATAAACATATTCAGTATAAACTCAGAGAATTTGAGTAAAATTGGCTGTCATTCATTTAAAAGGAAGAAGGACAGAAACCAGACACAAGCATGCCCCCGTGATGTGGTGCAGCCTGTGTGTACAGTGGGGCTCACCTGTAGTCAGAAACTTGGGAGGCTGAGGCAGGAGCATGGCAAGTTTGAGGACAGCCTTGGCAACATAGTGAGACCTTGTCCCCAAATAATAAAAAAGGGTTGGAAATGTATCTTAGTGGACAAGCACTCCTGAGTTCAGTCCCCTAATTAAAGCAACAATAACAACAACAACAGCAACAAAAAGCTGTCATGATGTTTGGTCAGCTTCCCATAAGAAAAAAACCTATTTTCTTTATAAAGTAGTCTGCTTTAGGTATCTCATTATAGTGCCCAAAAATGGACCAACAGGTGTCATGATTGTTGTACAACTCTAAATATACCAAAAGTCTCTGCATTATATTCTTTAAATGGACGAATTGTGTGGTACATGAACTATATCTCAATAAAGCTGTTAAAAAGTAGCAGTTACTGGGGCTGGAGCAGTGGCTCAGCGCTTGCCTGACATGCATGAGGCCTAGGTTCGAACCCCAGCACCGCATACACAACAAAGTTGTTGGAGCAACGAAAGCCACATGAAAAACTAAATAAAATTGACTCTCTCCCTCTCCCTCTCACTCTCATCTCCCTCTCTCTCTTAAAAAAAAAAAAAGAAAGCAGTTACTCATTTTAGCCCGCAGAGGGGTATATTTGGCATTTTACGGGTGGTAGCTTAGTGACTGATTTCGTCTGTCCTTAGACAAAATTATGAAGTGACCTTGCTTTTTCTCATTTTATCATGGCCCCAGAGTAACCTTATCTGAGGTTCATATTTTGAGACTATTTGCATCCAAGTGGAGAATGAAATGACCTGACTCTGTTGAGCCAGTTAGTGACAACTTTGAGGTCTAGCTGTGAATGTCAAATCCCTTGTGGATGTCAGGGGCTGTTTCCCCCCACCCTCAGCTGACATGTAGGAATGTCTCAGATGCCATTCCCTTTGGGACCCACAGGAATGTGAGTAAACACACTTGAAAAGTCCACAGAAGCTCTAATCCCAGCCTCCTGCTGGTGTGAGCCTGGCTCCTGTGACTGGGACCCTAGAAGGTGGTGCCAATCAAAAGAATATGTGCCATCCACATTGCAGGGATTTTCTGTGCTTCTTATGTTGGTTGCTGTTTCAAAATATTTAAAAGCAGAAGTTTCCCTGCCTACTGTGCCAGGGAGGCTCCATCCTACCCCAGTGAACTCCAGTCCTCTTCCCTCTCTGTTGACCCACAACTGTCCAGAGAGGACTCGTGGGATGGAGGTGAGAGGGAAGGGAGAGAGGCCGCAACCTTTCCAGGCCCTGGCAAAGTGGGAACTCTTCCTGCTTTTCCTCTGTTATAGAAACTCAAGGCTGGCTTATCTCCACAGACACCTGGGATGAGAGGATGCTAGGTTCCAGGTTGGGCAGAGGCTGGGGTCCCAGTGACAGGAAGGCAGGTGAGTGGCAAGGAAGGAACAGTATGAGTTGGGTAGAAGACCAGGGCTTGAATCCAGTCTGCTCCCTGCTTAGGTAGCAGCGCCCTGTCTGGGCCTCAGCCGTCTATCCTACCACTTGAGAGGTAGCTAAGTTCCAGCATCTAAAATCAGGCGACTCACACTGAGACCGTGTCCTCTTCTGTAAAATCAGGATCCTGATACTTGGGGTGGGAAGACCAGTACTCTCAACAAACTGCTCCCGTCTCTGGCTGCACATTGGCACCTTCAATTTCATCTCTTAAGACTTCTCCCCTCACTAGTTGCTCTTGCACACCCCGCACCTGCCCCTACCTCC
>PVKS010007040.1:0-74978 GCA_004027875.1 Aplodontia rufa | reverse complement strand
TCCCCTAACTTGTTCTTGTCAGGTTCGTTGGTCACAGTGACAAGCTGACCAACAGAACACTCTATGTAAACAAAAGAGAGCTGAGAGGCACACTCCCATTGCTCTGTGATAATCACATTTAAAATTTTGCTACCATGTAGCATGCACTTTTGTTCCCGATTCTTTCCCACTTGTGACTTGAAGTGTCCTCTGCTACAGACAAAGTTATTTCTCTGATCCTTCACTGACTTTAGCTCTGTGACTTGCTTGGGACAACGAAAGGCAGGCAAAAGTGGCAGTTGATGCTAGCAATGGCTGGGGATGTCCTTGTGTTTTGGGGTGTGCCCTTCTGTGCTAGTGCCAGGAGAAGAGGCATCCAAGCTACTGCTAGACCTTGAGAGTCACACACCCTTGGGCCCCCGCAGTCCCTCTGCCTTGCTTCCTGCAGGAGACACATGCCAGCAATGCACAAAGATGAGTGCTGTTTCTTGAATGCTTTGGGGCTGTTTGTTAAGCAGCAGTCCATAGTAATGGTTGACTAATACAGATGTCTGTCCTTTGAGATTTTTCAGCAGAAGCATACATGATTTTCCTAAATGGGGATCATATTAGGCTGTTTTATAATTATTTTTACCAAATGCATCACCACTTAGTCATATAGTTAGACACTCTGTCTCTAGACCATTTTCTTAAATAGTTAAATAGAATTGTACTATTGCTGATTTAAATAATGGTCTACTGTTCAACATTTGACTTTTCCTATGTCTTCATCTTCACAAATATTTCTGTGATAAAACTTTTCATACACAATTTTTCATACTTGTAAATATTTCTTTATATTAAAATTTGAGGCTTATGACAAAATAGCAAGGCTTTATGAGTTTTTGCCAAATGTATCAAAATGCCTATTTCTCAACATTTCATCAACCCTCAACTTTATTACTTAAATTCTTCTCAAATTTGAAAGATAAAAAAATGATATTATATTTTAATTTTATTTCTTTGATCAGTAGAGAAATTTTGGGAGGTATAATTTACATACCATAGAGTATGTGGCTTGTGTATGGTCTATTTGTGTCCTCCCAGAGGTCCTTGTGTTAAAAGATGGTCCCCAGGGGTGCTACTGAAACTTCAGAAGTGGGGGGACCATGTGGGAGAGCCTTCGCTCATTGAAGTGCAAGGTGTTTGTCCTGCATCCCTTTAGTACTCCTCCTGTGGAACCTTGAGTCTCAAGACTGGAGAGCAAAGGCCAATTAGTTAACTTCAAAAGAAGAAAGGCTTATTTTGGCTCATAATTTTCAGAGGTTTCAGATTCTCAACTGGTCTCATCAACTGTGGGGCAGCACATCATGGTGACTGTGAAGCAAAAGAGCAAGAAAGAGAAAGAGACCAGAGTCCCACAACCCCCCTGCAAAGGGCACCCAGCTGCTGACCTAATTTCCTGCCACTAGGCCCCACCTCCTAAGGGTTCTACCACCAGTCCATGGCACCATGGGGTGGGGTCAAAGTCTTCAACACATGGCCCTTAGGGCACATCCAAGATGCAAATGACAGCATCAGGCCTAGCTCGGACCGCTGTTGGTGCGAGGATCACACTCCTTCTGGTCCTGTATAGCAGCTCCACAGCGAAGGGTAGCTCCTTGATAAGTTTCTTCGTCTTGATTCCAGCAGCTTCCGAGGCAGGGAGTGTTACCCATTTTGTTACACACTCTCTACTTTCTGGGAAAGGGTGGACACCTTGCATGAGCCTGGGAGCCCAGACTCTGACCTGATTGCGATTCTTCTTCTCTCCACCCACGTACAGTGCCATCCACAAAGTGAAGGATAACAATGAGAGAAGCTCCTGCAAGCTATTTCTGTTATTGAATCTAAAAATACCAGAATCTAAGTGACCTACAAAGTCCCAGGGAGCCTGCCTCTGGCTGACTTCCAAATGTCAGGGCACAGGACAGGGAGAAGTGGCACCAGGCAGCCCCGGCTCCTGCTGATAGTGAGGCCCGGTGCACACCTGCTTGACACCTGGAGCTGGCCTGGCCAGGAGGCTGGTGCACTGAACATCCCTGTGCCACCCACCCTTGCTCCGCTGCAGCCACTGAGAAATTCCCTGAGAGGGGCTGATGGGGACAATGCAGAGACTTTAGATTACCTGCTCATTTCCAAGGCTGTTGCGGGCGATCCCGCGCTCCCTTTTGCGTGCCTTCTCTGTCTGCCTGTCTATCTGTCTGCCTCTCTGCATGTCTCACTCTCTCCTAGCTCCTCTCTTCTTTCTCTCTGTTCCTCACTGTGACACCAGGCTCTCAAGCTTTCTGACGGTGGACCATGTCTGGAAGTCCCTCTGAAGCACGAAGACCCATCGTCTTTGGGTCTTTTTGAGCGACTTGTTCAAGGTGGTGTGATGTCTTGTGAAATTCAGGCGGCTACCCTGGGCTTAAAGGTGGGCACTGGAGCTCACAGGCAACCAAACGGGGTTGAAGAGAGAGGAAAAGAGGACAGATGGAGCTAGATGGGCTTCCCACAGGCCCTCTGCTTTGTCTGCACGTAGGAGCTAGAAGGAGGGTCCTGAGGAACTGAAGTTGGACTGGGACCCTCCCATTTTGCTGGGCAGTAACTGCTCTTGTGAGGGCAGTGGGGATGGTGTAATCAACAGTCCCTTCCAGATGAGAAAGAACAGACCGGATGAGGTGGGCGGGGTGCACGGGGCCTTCCTGGGCTCTGCTGAAGAATTTACAGACCAGAATTTACAGAAGAATTAGGAGCATTGCTCCTACACGGAAACACGCCTCCAAGGTGGGGAAAGCACCTGTGTGACTCTAATGTCCCCTCGAAAACCCATGTTGAAGCTTAACCCCCAAATACACATGTGGATGATACACGGAGATGGGCCTTTGGGAGGTAATTGGGATTAGATAACGTCATCAGTGTGGATCCCCTGTCATGGGACTGGTGGCTTGGTCAGAAGAGAAAGAGAGACCTGAGCTATCACATGCTGGCTCTGTCACCACATGTTGTAACACAGCTGAAGACCTTCCCCAGGGCTGTGCTCCTGGACTCCCAGCCTTCAGAGCCATGAGCTAAATAAACCTCTGTTCTTGATAAGTTTCTCAAGCTGCAGCATTTAGTTATAGCAACAGAAAGCACATTATGACAGTATCTAAACAGAATATTAATGGAAGGTCTTAGACTGAGAAACTGGTAAATCAACTAACTAGTACAAACATCTAAGCAGTCTGAAGACAGCAGGTATTTTTAATTGTAAAAAAATCCACATAATTAAAAAGTTTATCATCTTTACCATTTTAAGGATACAATTCAGTAGGATCAAGTCCATTCACACTGTTGTGTGATCAGTCTCTAAAACCCTGTTCATCTTACAAAACTGAAATTCTATTTCTTTTTAAAGAGAGAAGGACAGTGAGAGAGAAGGACAGAGACAGAGATAGAGAAAATCAATTTTTAGTGAGTTTTTCATATGACTTTCATTGCTCTGACACTTATTTGTGTACATGTGTGCTGGTGTTTGAACCCATGTACTTGCGCATGCCAGGTAAGTGCCGTAACCACCAAGCCGTCAAGTCCTTAAGGTTCATCCATTCTGTGGTATGTGTCCGAACTACCTTTTAAGGGGGACTGAATAATCCATTGTATGTGCACACTGCAGCCTAATGCTGCTAGGAACGTGCCTGTGTAGGTATTGCTTCAAGACCTTCTCTCTCTTCCTTTGGATGTATACCCAGAAGTGGAATTTCTGGATCATCTGGCAATTCTGCTTTTAATTTTTTCAGGAGTCAACACAATGTTTTGCAAATCTTTTTCTTCATTTCTCCTCCTCCTCCTTCTTTGTTTCTTCTTTTTGTAGTTTTCCATTCCCACCAGCAGTACCCGTATTTTCTAATTTTCCCATATCCTCACCAGCACTTACTCTGTTTTATTTTATTCTTGTAGCAGCCATTCCAATGGGTGTGAGATGGTACCTCACTGTGATTTTGATTTGCATTCCCCTAATGCTTAGTGGAATTGAATACCTTCTCAAGTGTTCTTGGGCCATTTTTATGCATTTTCCTTGGAGAAACATCTATTTCAAATCTTTTGCTCATTTTAGAATTGTTTTGTTGTCGTTGAATTGTAAGAAGAGCATGAATCCTTGCTGCTTATGTCTTCAGACTCCACGCTAGCAACTTCCATGAAAAAATTACTGTTGGATAAATGTTTCAAATCCCCCTGATCCAGTCATCTCACGTTTCTGAGGTCATGACCAATTGCGAGAGCTGGAAATTGTAATTATGGGTGGAAAATGAGAATATGTTATGAAGAAGATTACTTAAAAGACAAAGAACGGGGGCTGGAGCGGAGGCTCGGCAATGATGGCGCTTGCCCTGAATGCACGAGTACATAGGTTCAAATCCCAGCACCCACATACACAACTAAGTGTCAGAGCAGTAAAGCAATGTGAAAAACTCAAGAAAAGATGACTCTCTCTGTCTTTCTCTGTATCTCTCTCTGTGTGTCTCTCTCTCACTGTCCTCTCTTAAAAAAACAAACAAAGACAGATTTTGGACTCTACCACTTAGCTGAATGATTGTACCAGGGACCCATTGAGTCTCCTTGGATTCTTCTAATACCCTAGCTAGACTTTGTGTTTGTCAATCATGGGGACCAGGAGGAAAGTTAGTAACAAAGACATTGGTCGTAAGTATTAGTGCTTAGAAAAAAAATCCATATGTAATGAAAGAAGCATCTCTCTTTAGGGAGTTAAGCAAAACTCCTGCTCACGTCTTCTGGCTCATCACTGATTTACACTGGACCCTCTTTCTCTCGCAAAGCCCAGATTTCTTCTCAGTAGTGGCTGAGAAGAAGGAGGTGAAGAATAATTGATCGGCACCTCCCGTCTTGCCACTGGATGGCAGTACACCTACACCCCTGCGTGCCCTCAAGAGGAGCCTCTGTCAGCAGAATCTTGACCAGCCCCCGGAAGTCTGTAGACCAGAGCTCTCTGTAGAAACCCTGAACTTCGTCTCTCCCCAAGGGTCTATGGTGGAATGGCCTACTCCCTCCTTCTTCATGTCACCCATGAACCCCAAAGCACCTTGGCTCCAGTACCTTCTTTACTGATGATTCCTCCCTGTCCCCATTCTCTTTTGCCTATCCTTTATCCTCTGGTAGTACCTGTGCAACCATCTGCTTCGTGATCCTGCCTTGTAACTCACACCTGTTGGCTTGACTCTCTTTTCTGGAGAAATGACTATTTTTTTTAACTGCATTTGTTGATGTTGAACTATAGGGAGAGGACAGGTCTTTTCATTCCATGTCTTCAGATTTCAAGATAACCACCATTAAAAAGGACTTGCACCCATAGTATACTGAGGAAAGGCAAAGGTCTTTATCTGACTTTGCATCCAGGCACTGAGAGTGATGCCTGGGTCTAGAGGGTGGAGAAGGAAGCAGAGTAGCGTGGAACGCCACCCTGAATGTGCAGAGAGCTCACACTCCTAAAATTAAGCCTTCAAAAACATTTATACATTTTTGAACATACCTTTATTTTATTTTATGTATTTAATTTTTAAAAGAGAAAAAGAGACAGAGAGAGAGAGAGAGAATCAATTTTATTTAGTTTTTCACGTGGCTGTCGTGACTCTGACATTTCATCGTGTCTGTGCTGCTGGGGTTTGAACCAAGATCCTCGCACATGCCGGGCAAGCGCTGTAACGACTGAGCCACCGCTCCAACCCGAGCATGCATTTAACGTACAGAAGTCAATAGATGATAAAGTACTGTCCTCTAAAACGTGCACATCTGTAACTAGTACTGAGTAGCTTACGTCTGTGTTCATTTTGCCACATCTGTTGTTTTCTGCATTATTTCCTGCTGATCTTTGCTATTTTTGTCTGTTGTCCTTCAGATATTATAAAAACTCTGAGACCTTTGAGTGTCATCCTTAATTAATCCCTGCCACTCAGTTCCCCCATCCGATCCATCACCAGGTCTGTTCCTAAGGACCCCTCGCAAGTGTCTCCATCATGACATCCTCAGGGCTGACCCTGCCATAGCCTCTGTCATTTTTCTCCCAGGCATCCAGCTGGACTCTCCACCCGTCACCTTCGCTCTTCCCAATTCACTCTCCACACTGCTGAGTGATCTTTTCAGTTCGCTTGACCCCTGACTTAGAACTCAATTTTTCAGCCTCAAAAGGACAAGCACCCAAAGTCCTTATTCATTTTTTTTTAGCTTCTCTGTTAGGGCTTGGATCAGAAATGTTCCCAAAAGTCTCAGGTGTTGAATGCTTTGTTCCCAGAGCAGCAAGGTTTGGAGGTGGAGTTTGGGGGAAGTGATTGGATCATGATCTCAGCAGTGGATTGATCCTTCTGTGGGTTCATGGTTGAACGGTCTATTGGGAGGTGGTGGAAACAGCAGGAGGTGGGACCTTGCTGAAGAAAGTAGGTCACTGGGGACATGTCCTGGAGGGATATATCTTGCCCCGCTCCCCACTGCTTTCCGGATGCCATGAGGAGCCTCTCTGCTCCACCATGCCATCTTTGCCATGACGCTGTCCCTTACAACTGGCCCGTAGCAATGTAAGCAGCTGGTCATGAATTGAAACCACGGAAACCATGAGCCAAAATAATCTTCCCTCCTCCAGGTCTATTTTGTCAGGAATTGTGTCATAGCAAAAAAATCCTCCTTTCCCCAGTCACCACCTGAAACTAGCTTTATTCCTGCAAAGGTGACAACGAACTGTGTGGTTCAAGAATCCCTCTGCGCATTCCCCAGAAGTCACACAGTTGTCCCCTGGCTTCCAGAAGCCTTTCTGTTCCCTCCGCCTGGCTGATACTTCATCTTTACAGCTCCACATAAAGTCACCACCTCCAGAAGCCTTCTATGTCCCCTAGAGACAGAGATGAGTAGATTTCCTTGCTCCATGTCACCTTGTCCTCACCCAGTGAAATACATCGCATTGTGTGATCTTTGTCTGTTTATGTACTTATGTGTGTAAACTCCTTTGTCTTTTATCCTTAATGCCTAGCAAAATGTCCACCTCATAGTGGACATATCCTTTATGTCATTTAAACCTAGCTACAAGTGTCCTGGGTGATTATATTGAGTTTGTCAGGTGAGGAGCCCGAGATCAGGAGCGATCGTACCAGGGAAGTGGCAGAGTGACTGATTCCTGCCCTTTGCAGAGCTGGCTGTTAGTGCAGTTCCCGGTCCCTGAGGTTCGTTCCTGTGTGTGATCATTGAACCTTTGTTCTGTGTTGCAAATATTTACCCCACGTTTTGGTGCCATTTGAATTTTGTATCTTATCATCTGCAAGTATTGAATCTTGTCATCGTGATATTAATTGATGTCTAAATCTGTAGATTATGTTTTAAAAGTTGTATCTTTCCCAGTGCAGTTGGTCATCTATATCAGTATTCTATTTTTAACAGTCTTATTGCTTTACATGTAATTCTTTGAGCCCTCTAAAATTTATTTTGTTTGTGTAGGGAGTGTGGCAAATATTTACTTTTTCCTCTGAATGGTCAATTTTCCTAAAACCACTTACTAGAAAATCTATGCTTCCTATTAGAGTTTGATAGTCTTCTTAAAAAAAATCATTTTTCAGATGCTTTCATGCTTATGGTCTGGGGGTGGGGGACTCTCTTACTTGCTAATTGGTGAGCTCCTCAATGTTACCGCAGTGTTTGATAGTTTTTGTAGTTTGTTTTTCTCTTGGAAGGGTAGATCCTGTTAGGTGAAACGTGAAACTCAATATTTTCCTTTTTGAATATTAACATGGTTGGGTTTTTCTGCTGTTGCTGTTTTTACTGTTTGAAATTCTTATCGTTGATACATCTACTGGGATAAGCATTTAAAATATCAATATACCACATAAAAATTAAGAAATATAGAAAATTAAAAGAAATAAAACCCAGAAATATTAGCCTTTTTTTTTGTTCCTTCATGGTTTTCGTTAGCTGGAAATGTGGGTAGCACGACTGAGAATGTAATGTAATACCTTAATGTCTTACTTCCACCCCCGCCAAGTTACCTTGCAAACATTTCCATATTGGAAAAATTTTGAAGCCATGGGTTTTAATCTTCTATGATATTCATTAATAGTAAAGCCTGATATCTGCTTAGTGATGTCTCTACTGGTGAATTTTTAAGTTATTAGCAATTTTTGCTCTCTTTAAACATTGTTGTAAGGAACATCTGTGCACATAGATTTTTGTTCACTTTGATCATTTCGTTAGGGCATATTTCTAGATCCGGGTCAACAGCTATGCACAATTTTAAGGCTCCAAATTGCTTTTTAAAAAGCTGCATCAATTTAAACTCCCACCAGCTGGGTATGAAAATGTCTGTTTCCACATTATTCTTGCCAAAACATGAGTATTATTATCTCATTGAGATTTTAATTGGGGTTATGTTAAATCTATAAATCCATTTAGAAAGAAAGTTGCTTTCTTTATAATATTGATTCATTTCTTTTAGGAAGATGGTGTGTCTCCATTTGATTAAATTTTTATTTTTTATCTCTCAGTGATATTTTGTTGTTTTCTTTATGTAAATCCTACACATTTGTTATTGGAATTATTTCTAAGGGTATCATGTTATTTTTTTTTCATTTTTCTATTGTGAATGCCATCATAAAAATTTATGACTTCTACTTTTCCCAAACTGCATGCTATGATCATTTGCCCCTTAAGATGTTCTGTGAAAATAGAGGAGTTCTATGTTCTATGGTCTTGGGAGAGGCTGTGACATTCACTTGGAAACTCTCATGACACATTCATGGAAAACTGAGAAGTTTTATTTGTAAAAAAACTTGTTTAGCATTATGTATAAGTATATACAGCATATGCCAAACTTATTTGATCACGGAATGTTTCTTTTTTATGTAAAGAAAATTTAATAAAAATCTATTATCTTTCGGTAGGCTGATAATACAGTAGTCTAATGTTGTAGGTTGACAAATCTCCTGAGTTCTTCTCTTCCAACTATATCCTGTGGCATGTAACTGCAGTGTTCACCTGCTCGAACTCTGAGTTTGGCTGTGATACTTGAAAAAAACATAGAAGGGCTTTAAAGGTGGCCTTGAAAACTGTCAAACTTCTTCATATCCATGAGGAAGATATACTGAGGTGCCCTATTGAAGATAGGGCATGTGGTATAGAGCCAAGTTACACCAATTACCCCAGTTGAGACCAGACTATATCACCCCAAAACCATTCAACCATTTTCATGAAGGAGAGCTCACTTAGAACCAGTTGCCCTTCAAGTTTCATGGCATAAATAAGTTCTGGTTGTTTTAAGCCACTGAGCTTTGGGGTGACTTGTTACACAGCATTATTGTGGTAGTAGATAACTGGTAGACCTAGTTTGAGAAGGTTTGATGTAGGGAGCAAGTTAAAGTTTGGTCTTTATTATATTAAGGAAATTCCCTTTTGTATTTATTTTTCTAGATGATTTTTTACCAAAAATGCTATTGAATAACTTTTGGGTGTCCACTGAAATTATTTTAAGCTTTTCTAAATGATGCGATATTTTGATATTAACAGACTTCCTTATAATAACTTGTCTTGGTCTTGCTATGATGAGTTATTATTGGTAACAGTAGTTTTGGTGCCCTCATGAATTCCATATGCTAGATTTTCCTTAGGGATTTAGCATCTATATTTATAAATGAAATTAGTTCACAGTCTCTTATTTTGGTTCATCTTTTTTATTTTTGGTATAAGGCATATGCCAACTTTGTAAAATGTCCCTTCATCTTTGCCTATACTCTGGATCAATTTTTTTTTAAAGAGAGAGGGACAGTGAGAGAGACAGAGAAAGAGAGAACAACATTATTGAGTTTTTCACATGGCATTCATTGCTGCAATACTTAGTTGTGTACATGGTGCTGGGGTTTGAACCCGGGTCTTTGTGCCTGCCCAGGCAAGCACCGAAACCGCTGAGCCACTGCTCCAGTCCCTCTGGATCAATTTTTATAACACAAATTATCTAATCCTTAAAAGACTAATAGAATTCATTACTGAAGACATGTGGTCATGAAACTGTTTTGATAGTTTGATTATTTTTTATCTCTATTATTCCTAAGATTTCC
Source organism: Aplodontia rufa (assembly GCA_004027875.1). Taxonomy (NCBI): domain Eukaryota; kingdom Metazoa; phylum Chordata; class Mammalia; order Rodentia; family Aplodontiidae; genus Aplodontia; species Aplodontia rufa. Next base: position 64,914 of record PVKS010007040.1, on the reverse strand, counting down.
TTTCTTATTTTTAATTAAAATTTCAGAAATTCAAATTGCTTTTGCGATGGATAATAATGTGAACTCTGTACTTCATGCATATTTGGAAGCTCTACTTAATTGCTGGGGAGCAAACTCTGATACAACAAATAAATATGAGGATACTTAGTTTAGTAATTCACAATTAATGTCAGACCTGATACGAGTTTATACTTCTGCATGCTACAGTATGGCTGCATGTGCAGCCAATGTGTGTTCTAACTTTTGGCAGCTTGGGGAGTGGGAATGCCTGACACTTTGGTATCTTGTCATTGGGAAAGATAGGCTGCAAAAAATGATATGGACTCCTAAGAGTTGGAATCTTGAATATTTTACATGATTTATGAATGTAATATAAGGGGAAACTTGAAACTGAAAATCTTCTAAAAACTCTAGAACCAGATAGTCATACTTATTGACCTGAGTTATGGGTAACACAGGATTTAAGATTTAATGACAGTGAGTGACAGTGTCTCTTCCTGACTTGGACTATCTCCCCAGGGACTTCTGGATAAACAGGAAGGGAAGGCGGTCACTATCCTGAAAGCAGGATCCATCTCTGTGCTATGTAGCCTCTTTTGATGTCTGCTAATTGTCCAATTCTCAGGTTTGCAATAACTGGTTTACTGGTCACAAAAGTAAATATTTAGCCAGTGCTTACCCTGTGCTAGGCTCAGCTCTAAGTACTGTTATCATGTCCATTTTATAAGCTAGGAAGGGAAAGCGCAAGGAAAGCTGCATGATTCGCCCATGCTTGCCAGTCTGTGAATGGCAACGTTAAGGTTCAAGTCCAGGCAACCGGCACCGTGGTCTGTGCTGTCGGCCGCCCACAATGCTGCCTCTCGTTTTTCTGATTCTGACTTATTTTCCATCTGTCTACTAGAATGTCTGGCTTAGTGCTGGGCTTTTAGTAAGTGGTGATCCTATAGATTTATTTACAGATGAGGATAGAAGAGGTGGAGAAAGATAGAATACGGTTTCAGAGGAAAGTGGAGAGATAATGGCACCTTGGCTGAGTCTTTGAACCCAACTATAACAAAATAGAAATGAGTATCTTTCTCACAATGTCATGTGAGGATTTACTGAGCAAAGAGTCTCACACAAGTTAATACTCAATGGAAATTGCTTGTTTATTATAATAGATGATGATGTTGATAATGATGACCACAAAACCAGGTTTCTGCCAGGTCCTATCTCCATGACCTTGCTCAAGCCACTTTGCTTCCTGGGCCTCAGTGTCCTCATTTGTTGGAGGACAACCTCATGACTCTATGACCATGTGATCTGTGACCCAGAGTGGAGACTGAGCAGGAGAGAATGAGAGACAGAAGGCAGAGGGTACTACTGAGTAGAACCTTTGCTCAGGCAACTGGGGACTCCTCCTACACATGGGCATGAAGGCAGCTGTTGGTCTAGCTCATCTTACTCACTGCAAGCATCTTACAGGTTGAGAACCTGAGCTGGGGTGAGAGTAAAACCCATAGTGATTTCCTCCTTATCACTCAGTACCCCCATAGCCTTCAGGGTTCAGAGATTGAGCAAACAAACAAGAAATGAACAAAACCCAGGATGCCCAGTTAGATTTGAATTTCAGACAAATAATAACTGTTTAGTATAACTATGTCCCATATGTTGTGTGGGACATATTTATACTGCATTAGTCAGTTTTTTGATGCTGTGATCAAACAACCTGAAGAGAACTGCTTAGAGGAGGAAAAGTTTATTGTGGGCTCACAGTTTTAGAGTTCCCAGTCCGTGGTGCCTGGCACCATTGTTCTGGGCCTGAGGTAGACAGAACATCATGTCAGAAGGGCAGAAGAAAGCTTCTCAGCATCTGGCCACTGGGCAGGGGAGAGAGAGAGAGAGAGAGTGAGAAAAGAAAAAGGAGGAGAAGGAGGAGGAGGAGATAGTGGAGAAGGAGAAGGGGAAGAGAGGAGAGGAGAGCAGAGAAGGGAAGAGAAGAGAAGAGGAAAGGCAAGAGTAAGATACAGTTCAAAGCCAGGCCCCCAGTAACCTACTTCCTTCAGCCACACCCCTACCTGCCTATAGTTACCACCTAGGAATACATTCAAATTATGAATCCATCAAATGGATTAATCCACCAATAATGTTAGAGCTCTCATAATCTAATCGTTTCTCCTCTGAACATTGCTGCGTTGTCTAGCACATAGGTTTTCCGGGGGACATTTTGAAATTTAAATCATAGCATCTACTAAGCAATTATTCACTTTGTAAACTCAGTTCCCTGAGCTTCCCTGCCTGGACCAACACTCAAGTCTCTCAGATGAGAAGGCCACAGTAAATCGGCTGGGCCATGTGTCGCTGGAGTCAATGACCTGAGTTTTAGAATCTCTATTTTCCCCGCTCCTTCTTCAGGATCAAAGGACAGAGTAACTGAGAAAATTTATCTTCCATTAATTACCAAAAGAGCCTCTCTAGATTCAATAAGGCAATTATTATATCTTGAGTAAAGAACAATTTATTATTCCAAACAAATGCACCAGACTGTGGTTTAATGGAAATCTGTATCTATAACTTGTTGTTAAGTCAGAAGTAAATATGTTCTTAATAACTAACCAGTATTTATTTAATGTACAGTAACTCGCCTGCTAAGCTTAAATGGAATGCACAGTTAATTAAAGCCATCTCTGTACCATGTCCTCTAGGGAAAATATTTCATGCACTGACTTAAGACTTTCTTCACCTTCACTTCTCAACTGAGCCCCAGTTGGCAAATTTTAATATGGTCTCTTTGGTGGCTGTCCATTGATAATTTTATTGGGTGATTCTCATCCTCCTCAGGGACCTGGAAACTCCATTAATTTATTCAGAGTGGAGAAGTCTTCAGAGAATAGACAATCCCCAAAGTGAGCAGGCGCAGGTTGGTCTCCCAAACCCCCATTCTGGCTGCTTGGAGGTGGGGGTTCTGTGTGACTTTGATCACTCTCTGTTCAAACTGGACCTTTAGCTGCCTCTCTGAGGCTGTTTCTAATCTGGGAAACACGTATAACCTCTCAAGTCTTTGGCCAACAGGTCAGAAAAGAGACTAAGCAGAATCTGGAAGCACAGGTTAGACTTGACTTTTTGATTGGGTCTCAGTGCCAGGGTCCCCTACTGTGAAAGCCCAGATCTGGTGCTGTTGAAAGAAGACTTTGAGCTGTGTGTTTATTTATCCACTCATTCATCCCTTTGTTAGCCAGTTGTCTTTGATGCTCAAGTGTCTGCTGGACCCCAGCCCACATGATCACCAGGAGTCAAGGGACAATCTCCCACCTGCAACTATTTCCCTTGCAGAGGTATAAACTTGGATGTATGCAATTCAAGGTGGCATTTTACTCCTCTGATTTTGTCCCTTTTCTGCAAAGTGGGGATAGTGTCTTCCCTACAAATCACTGAATGGTTGTGAAATTCAAATAAGACAATGTATGCACAAACGCTTTCCAAAGTTGGAAAAATTAACATATAAATGTATCTTTTCTCCAGTAGCAGTAGCTCCTAAGAGGTCATATAGGATTTGCAGATCTGCCAAGTGCTGAAGACAGAGTGTGACAACCTGTGAGCGCCAACACAAACTTGAGGGCCAGGGGAGTGGGCAGCCCAGCCTCAAAGGACCTCAAGGGCGAGTGCCGGCCAAATAATTAATAAAGCTTAATGCTCACGTGAAACAGAATAGAAAGTACTTTTTTCCCCATGTAGGAATAAATTAAATATTTTATTGCTATAACAGACTTTGAAATACATGAATTAATCATTTTAGCAACCCCACACTTTGGTGTAAAGTAAACCTTCTCTTTTTCCTTTTTCTTTGCATTAGTTCAGCATGTTCCTACATACTGAAGGGATTCGTTGCTACACATTCATATATGCATACCTAGTGATAATGTAACTTGAGCCCAATCCTTATCCCATAACTCCTCCTTTGCCCACTCCCACCGTCTTTTCTCCATTGAAATCCTCCCATTACATATATCATATATAAATGTCCATACACATGTGTATTAATTTTTGGATTTTCAACATTTAAATGCCCGCATTAGTATTATTCAGCTTCTCAGGAAAGTCAAGTATACCATACAGAGTTAATAAACCCTCTTTTCCCTCCCTCTCCACCTCCCCTCTCTATTCTCCACATCCTCTTCTAAACCCTCATAGGTGTAGTTCCTCTGGAGTGTGTGATAGTTTGAATTTGGTGTGTCTAGAAAATAAGCTTGTCTAACTTTCCCCCATCCTTGGTTTTACTCTAGCTTATGCAAATGGGGGAAAACATTCGACTCTTAAGTCTCTGGGTTTGGTTTATTTTGTTCAGCATGAGATTTTCCATTTCCATCCATTTATCTGTGAAAGCCATGATGTTGTTCTTTCTAATAGCTGAGTAGAACTCCATTGTGTATGTATATATATATACAACAGTTTTTGGATCCATTCATCCAGTGAGGACCATCTGGGTTGATTCCATAGTTTAGCTATTATAAATTAGGCCACTATAAACGTTGATGTAGCTGTGTCTTTGTAATATGCTGGTTATAGCTCTTCTGGAAAAATACCCAGGAGTTGGATAGCTGGGTTATATGGGCGATCCATCCTTAATTTTTTGAGGAGTCTTTACACTGTTTTCCAGAGTGACTGTACCAGTCTACAGTCCCACCAATAGCACGCAAGTGTTCCTTTCCCCCCACAACCTCTCCAGCATCTGTTATTGTTTATATTCTTTATCTTTGATATTCTGACTGGAGTGAGGTGAAATCTTAATATTTTGATTTGAATTTATCTGATTGCTAATGGTGTAAAACATTTTCTCTCTTGCATTTATTGAGTTTTTGAACTTCCTCTATTGAGAAGTTTCTGTTTAGTTACATAGCCCTTTTATTGATCATATTGTTTGTGATCTTGGTAATAAGTTTTTTGAGTTCTTTGTATATTCTGGATATTAGCCCAGTTGGAGGTGTAGCAGGTCATGATATTCTCACATTCTGTAGGTTCTCTCTTGATGCTCTTGATTTCTCAGCTGTGCAGAAGCTTCTTAGTTTAATGGCATCCCATTCATTGATTCTTGGCTTTAATTTTTTCTTTATAGGAATCTTGTAAGGAAGTCAGTGCCTACACTGAAATGATGGAGTATTGATCCTATTTTTTTCTTCTAATAGTTATAATGTTCCTGGTTTAATTCCTAAGTCTTTGATCCATTTCGATTTGATTTTTGTGCAAGGTGAGATATAAGGATCTAATTTCAATTTTCTGCATATGCCTGTCCAGATTGTCCAGCACCATTTGTTGAACAGTCCTCCACACTATGTTTTTACCCCCTTTGTCAAACATCAGGTGGTTAAACATTTGTGGGTTTGTCTCAGTGCCTTCTATTCTACTCCATTGGTCTTCACACCTCTTTTGATACCAGTACCATGCTATTTTTGTTACTACAGCTCTGTGGTATATTTTTGGGTCAGGTATTGCAATACCTCTTGCTTCTTTCCTTGTCTTTTTTTTCTTTATTTGTTAAATATGGTCTTGCAATTAGGAGGGGCTCATCATCAAACAGTCAAGAACAAAGGTATAATGATAAAACAAGCTAAGGCTGATGCCATTCCATGCTTTCCCCCATTGGGGTCCCCATGGTTCCATGTTTCCTCCTTCTTAACCCCAATGTTAAATGGACTTCTCATGGAAGTTGAAGATTCCCCTCTGATTTGATTCCCCCATATTCCCTCCCTCCAGTCTCCTTGACATCCTTCCTATTCCCTTCCCCCTCCCAACCTCCCTCCCTACATCCCCCAGCATCCTAGGTAAGTTTACCCCTGATTGTGTAAAAATTCATACATGTTGAGGTAATTACTAGCTTAGCTATCTATCATACTGTTTCCAGTTGTATTCTAACTTCCACAAACGAGAGAAAATATTTGGCCCTTGAGTCTCTGAGTTTGGGACATTTCACTTAGCATAATTTCTTCCGTCTCCATCCATTTGGCTGCAAATGCCATAGCATCATTTTCTCCAATAGTCAAGTAGTATTCCATTGTATACATGTACCAAAGTTTTTGAATCCACTCGTAAAGTGACGGGCATCTGGGTTGGTTCTGGGTTGGTTCCATACTTTAGCTATAGTAAATTGAGCTGCTATAAACACTGATGAAGCTGTGTCTCTATAATACATACTGATTCTAGCTCTTTTGGGAAAATACCCAGGAGTGGGATAGCTGGGTCATAAGGCAGTTCCAGTCCTAATTTTTTTCAAGAGTCTCCACACTGCTTTTGAGAGTGGCTGAACCAGTTTGCAGTCCCACCACCAATGTAACGGTGTTCCTCTTTTCCCACAGCCCCTCCAGCATCTGTCATTGATCAGATTTTTCATTTTTGTCATTCTGACAGGAGTGAGGTGGAATCTCAGTTAAGTTTTGATTTGCATTTCTCTTATTGCTAGTGATGGTAGAGCATTTTCTCATATGTTTATGGGGTTTTTGGACTTCCTCCTTTGAGAAGTTTCTTTTTAGTTCCGTAGCCCATTTATTAATTGGATTATTTGTGATATTGGTGTTTAGTTTTTTGAGTTCTTTGTATATTCTGGATATTAGCCCTCTGTCCAAGGTGTAATAGGCAAAGATTTTCTCCCATTTTGTAGGTTCTCTCTTGACACTATTGATTAATTCTTCCCGCTTCTTATCTTTTTTTTTTCTTAGTAATGCTTTGGCTATTCTGAGTTTCTTCTTATTCCAAATAAATTTGATAATTGATTTTTCTATATCTGTGAAGAATGAAATTGGTATCTTGATGGTGATTGCATTGAATCTGTACCGCACTTTTGGCAGAATGGCCAATTTAATTATATTGATTCTGCCTAACCAAGAACATGGGATGTCGTTCCATCTTTTATAGTATTTTTATAGTATTCATTGTAGAGATCTTTTATGTCCCTTGTTAGATTAATTCCCAAGTACTTTATTCTTTTTGAGGCTATGGTGAATGGGACAAATTTACTGATTTCTTCTTCTGCCAAATTACGGAGTATAGGAAAGCTATTGATTTCTGGGTGTTGATCTTGTATTCTGCCACTTTGCTAAATCCATTTATGTGCTCTAGAAATCTTCTCATGGAGTTTTTTGTGTCTTTAGATATAGAATCATGTTGTCAACAAATAAAGATAGTTTCACCTCCTCTTTTCCTATTCATAGTCCTTTCATTTCATTCTCTTGTCTGATTGATCTGGCTAGGGTTTTGAGAAGTATATTGAATAAAAGTGGTGAGAGTGAACAACCTTGCCTTGTGCCCAAGTTTAGTGGGAATGCTTTGAGGTTTTCTCCATTTAGTATAATGTTGGCTGAGGGTTTGTCATAAATGGTCTTTACAAAGTTGAGATAAGTTCCTTTGATCCCTATCTTCTCCAGAATTTTGAGCATAAATGGATGTTGTATTTTATCAAAGTCCTTTTCTTCATGCATCGAGTTGATAAATTATTTTTTGTCTTTAATTCTATTTAAGTAGTGTATCACATTTATTGATTTGCATATGTTGAACTAGCCCTCAGTCCCTAGAATAAAGTCTACTTGATCATGATGTACTATCTTTTTGCTGTGTTATTCAATGCAGTTTGCTATAATTTTATTTAGGACCAATATCAGGGGTATTGGTCTGTAGTTTTCTTTTCTTGGTGTGTCTTTGTTGGATTGGTATAAGGGTTATAGGTGCTTCATTAAAAGTGGGAGGGTTCCATCCCTTTCAGTTTTGTGAAATCGATTAGTAAGGAGGGGTGCTGATTCTTCTGTAAAGATCTGATAGAATTCTGCTGAGAATCTATCAGGTCCTGGGCTTTTCTTTTTTGGAAGGCGTTTAGTTGCGGTTTTAACTTCACGACCTTATATTGGTTTGTTAAGGTTTTTGGTATCCTCTTGCATCAATTTGGGAATGCCTTATATGGCTATGTTTTTGTCCATCTCTTCCAGGTTCTCCAACTCGGAGGAGTACAGTTTTTCAAACAGATTCTGATAATCTTCTGGATTTCATGATGATCTCTCCATTTTTCTTTCTGATTTTGTTAATTTGCTTCATTTCAATCTCTCTTTTGGTGAGATTGGTTAGGAGGGTCTGTCAATTGCTTTTTATGTTTTTTCAAAGAACCTACTTTTTACTTTGTTGGTTCTTCATAATATTTTCTATGATTTATTTCATTGATTTTGGCTATATTGATTATTTCCTTCTTCTACTGGATTTGGGATTGAATCACTCTTCTTTTGTAGGAATTTGAGGTAGAGGAGCATCATAAGCCTATTTGTTTGTGATTTCTCAAGATTTTTGATGAAGGCACTAAGTGCTATCAATTTTCCTCTTAAGAATGCTTTTATACTGTCCCACAGATTTTAAAATGTTGTGCCTTTATTTTCAATCATTTTAAAGAATTTCTTGATTTCTGCTCTCATATCCTCCTTGATCCATTCTTCATTTAAGAGAGTATTATTCAATCTCCATGTATTTAAGTGCTTTCTGTTATTTTCTTGCTATTAATTGCTAGGTTCGTGCCATTATTATAGGAAAGGATACATGGGATTGTATCACTTTTCTCATATTTGTTAATTTTTCCTCTGTGGACCAGAGTAGGATCTGTTTTGGAGAAGGACCCATGCACTGTTGAGAAGAAGGTAAACTCTGTCAATTTGGGGTGGAATATTCTATAGAGGTCTGTTAAGTCCATTTGATTCATAGAATTGTTTAGACTGGAGATATCTTAATTGATTTTTTTGCTTTGATGATCTTTCTATTGGTGATAGTGCTGTATTATAGTTCTCCATTATTATTGTGTTGGGACCTATAAGAGGTCTTAAGTCATACAGTATTTTTTTCCATGTATTTTGGGAGTGTTGCTGTTTGCTATGGTTATGTCCTCTTGATGTAGAAATCTCTTTATCAAGATATAGTGGCCTTCTTTGTCTCTTTTGACTAATTTTTGTTTGAAATCTACTTTATCAGATATAAGTATTGCGACACTGGCTTGCTTTTTTGGGCCATAAGTCTGGTATATATTTTTCCCAAACTTTTCACCTTCAATCTATCATTGGCTGTGAGATGTGTCTCTTGTAAGCAGCATATTGTTGAATTTTGATTTTTGATCTGGTCTGTTAATCTGTGTCTTTTGACTGAGGCTTTGAGGCCATTCATTTTCAGTGTTAGAATAGTGCGGTTCACTGCCATTGTGATTTTTTTGTTTTGGTGTATTTTTATGCTGACTTGGTTATCTTATACTAAAGTGTACTTTTACCAAGTTTCCTCTGTTTGTGGGTTTTGGGAATTGTTTTTTGTTTTTATATTTTTGTAAGTCTGTTTAGAGTCTGTATTTGAGTATTCTTTATAACACTGGTTTTCTGTTCATGAATGTTGCAAGTTTGTTCTTCTTATTGAATGGTTTTATTTCCTCTTTGAATTTGAAGCTGAGGTTTGCTTGCTATAGAAATCTTGGTTGAAAGTTGTGTTCTTTCAAGGACTAGAATACTTTGTCCTGGGCTTTTCTCACTTTCAGAATCTGAGCTGAGAAATCATATATAATCCTTATTGGTTTGCCTCTGAGTGTGTCTTGGTGTTTCTCTCTTGCAGATTTTAATAATCTTTCCTTGATTTCTCTGTTATACATTTTGAATATGATGTGTCTCATTTAATTAGGTCTGTTGGGTATCATATATGCTTCCTGAATGAGGATGTCTGACTCCTTTCTGAGATGGGAGAAATTTTCTTTAACTATTTCGTTTAGAATGTTCATTATGCCATTCATTTGAATTTCGATATTTTATTCTATCCCAATTACTCTCACATTATTTCTTCTGATTTCATCCCAGATGTCTTGAAAGTTTTGATCATGCTGTGTAATTTTTTTTCTTTTTCTGTCACCTGTGTGTTCAAGTTTACTCAGCCTGTCCTCATTATTGCAAGTTCTTTCTTCAGGGACTGAGTTTCTATTTTCTGCAGAAATTAATCTGTTATTAAATCATTTCATTGAGGCTTTGATTTGGTTGACAGAGGATTTCATGTCTAAAACTTCTCTAGTAAGTGTATCCCTTTCTTTGTTAAAGAATTTTTTTCATCTCCTGTGTTTGCTCTCTTATTTCCTTCTTTAGATCTTCTTTTAGGTCTTTTATTATTTTAGTAATAAGATCATTGATAGTTTTTTTTCTAGGGTTTCATCTCACTCCCTGTCCATGGACTCTATGATTGAGTTGTGGGTTTGAGGCAAAGCTTTTCTAGCCTGAGTCCTCATTTTTAAAGAATTTCTTGTTGAATTTTGAATTGAAGTAAATTCATTTTCATATTATTTTGTGTGTGAGTCTTTGAGTATGAATTGTTTGTTCTGCTACTTTTCACTGCATGTGAAGTATAGGTTGGTGCCAGGGAGTGGGTCCTGCGATTCCTCTCTAGTTGTTCTCCTGTGGGATCTTGTTGATGGTTTGGGGGGTTTGAGGGTTGTCCTCTCCTTTACTTGGGTTGGGGTTCTGTCAGGACAGTTGTGTTCAATAGTAAGTTCTCTAAGTTGTTAATTATTTTTGACCTTTACAATATGCAATGCCTCCTGAGATAAGGAAAAACAATTAAAATGAACATTGAATGAATGCAATACACTGCATTATACTAATTATTTTGTTCCTTCTATAACTATTGCAATGATAGTTACTATCTATGAGAGGAAGAGTAGGTTTAGCAAGCACCTCCTGCAAGGAGGTACAATTAAAAGAAAAATAAAAAAGAAAGAAAAAAATTGGAGAGAAGAATTAAAGGAAGAGAAAGATGCAATATGTATCTAAAGAAAAAAGAAAGACAAAAATTCTTAAACAAAAGAAAAAAATTAAAATTGTGAATTCTGAGGTTATCTCATTACACACTGTGGACAGATGATCAGGGTCAAGTTGAGATTTGTTAATAGAAACCTATAGCCAGAAGTGCTATGATCACATGGTGTAAAAGCTTTATAGGATTCTAAGCATGGAGTGTGGTTTGCCAGGATGTGGGTTTAGATCTCAGTTACCTTGTCTTTTTGGGGCTCCTACTGCCATGAAGAATTCAGGTTAGTTTATCCTCCAAGGGATTGTCCCTTCTTGGCCTCTGCTGAGAGAACTGTAACTCCAGAGGGCTTCCAGATTCCAGGCATGAGGGTGTGAGTGCAAAGCAGCACTCCCTCTGCTGGATGTATATGCCATTCCTCCAGGCCTCCTGCACCCAGACCCTGTGCTCTCTTGCATGCTCTGGACCCACCATAGGCAGTCATGTGGCCCCTTAGATTTAGGGAGGCGGACCAGATGAAGCTGGGATCCCTCATGCTCCTCCAACCCAAATCCCTCTGGTCTGGTTGATGTCTGGGCTAGTTGCTTTTCTGGGTTCAACCTCTGACTATTGGCAAGGTCCTGCCAGGATTGTGGAGAAATCCACAATTTGGAGTTGTGACTCCTTCTGGGCTGCCTTTTTGGTTAAAATGGCTACTGCCTGACTTCCTTACGGTTGGGTTGGGGAATCCACTCTCCCCTCCACAGCAGAGATGTGGAAGAGTTGACCTGATTTCTACCCAGTGCAGTGTTTCTACACTGGGTCTCTGTGTGGCAGAACCAGTCTCATTGTATCGATCAGCATCTCTCCTGCTCCCATGTTAATTGGGGAGCATGACCAGCTGGATCTGAATCAGTTCCTCTTTTCCACTAGCCTCATTCAAATCTCCAAATCACTGAGAATCTCCCACTGACCAGAGCTGTGTTCCAGTGAATCTATGCACCTTGCAGAAAGGCAGCTTTCCTGGCCCTGCTTTGTGACCAGACATGGCGTCCCTGTGGTCCACCATCTTTCTTTCTTGAAAGCACTTTTGAAGCCATGTCCTAATCTGATTTGTATAGCATCCCAAAGAGGATGCCATATCAGGTTTCCTCTTTCCCATTTTATAACTAAAGAAGCCAAGACTTTGGAGGGGAGAGAAGTAGTCCAAGGTCACTCCAGCACAGTTGCCAAAACCAGCACTAGTGTGTAGGTCTTTACACAATAGTGGCTCTTAAGAGAACAAGTCCATTACCCAGCAGGCTGGGGGCCTGAGGGCATGGCAGCACTTAGGCACAGGGATCTTGTGGAGGGCAGGTGGGACTCAGAGTGAATAAAGTCATATCCCATGGCTCAGGGATTAGCAAGTGAGCTGGGACTGGATTTCAGGCCCTTGCCTTCATGGGATGATCAAATACAGGATAGGACTATAATGAGAGCACAGGCAGGTGGGGGACTGACTAAACTGGGATGCCCTGAAGGATGTCCCCAGGATTGCTGACTTTCTGGGGAACACCCCAGGCTTCCCTGATGCTGTGGTTGTCTCCATGCTGCTCTGAGGGTTCATGACAAAAAGTTAATATTCAGTTGCAGTGGGGAATCATAAGCTAACTATAATTACTTGGGTGTGTAGATGTTAAGGGCTGATGTAACTATAATTCAGAGGTTATAGGGGCAGCGTACTCAGCAAAGTTTAGTGCTTTGTTGTCTTTTTTAGTTTGCTTCTCAAATTCTCTGATAGTCCTTGGATCAAAGTTCCTCCTACATCCCTTCTTACCGTGGTGAGTTGAGTGCCAACCCCATTGAGGCCTTTTGGGTGGCTCAGCCAGTGTCCACAACACCACTGAGTTGTCCCTTTCTTGTCCTCAGCAAGAGAAGAGCAAAGGTGTGGGAGTGAGGGTCCCCTCTGCAGTGCTCACTCTGTTGCAGAAAGAATCTCAGGGTCCTGGTTCTTTTGTCCTCTCTGGCCCTCAGATTCTCCATCTCAGAAATGATAAGGTGGATGAGGATGGCTTCCAAGGGTTCTGATAACTGAGCATTCTCTGTTTCTGGAGACCCTTACCCTATCCAGAACTTAGAAAAGAAAGAGACAGGAGATAGCCTGAAGGTTCAGGATCCCACTTTCCTGTGGAACTTACCTGGGCTATACGCACAGTGGGTGGGGATGGAGTGGACACAGCTGATAACATCTGTGAGCCTTTTGACACAGACTCACACACTGGTGCCTCCCTGGTTCCCTTTTCTTTTCTCCACCCTGGTGGATGTTGGTGAGGACATTGGGAGCAATATGGTCTGACCTCTGCCACCAATGTCCTGATTTGAGGCTCCTTTGGCCATATGAATCTTGGAACTGGTTACTGAAAACAGTTCTTCCCTTTCCCTCCCTCCATTCCTGTTATGTCCTCCCAGGAGTGCTCTGCTCCCAGTCCATCCACCCATGGCTTCCCCGATACTCAGTGTCCACCTAAGCCTGTTTTCCTTTGTAGCACCATCCCTCCCTGGCTCCACAGGTGTGTTTGCTTCTGTTTTTTCCTTCCTTTGTGATCTCCTGTCCTACTGGATTTGCTCCAGAACCCCCTGATGCATTCAGAGCTGGTCCACTTCCTGGATATCAGCATGTGCTGCTACACCTCTTGTTAGCAATCTGCCCCCTCCTCAGTCACCTTGTGAACCTTTTAAGGGACAGGACTGTCTAAGCTGTTAGCATTTCTAGTACCTGGACCAGTGTGTTTACAGCATAACTATTGGGCAGGGAAGAAATCAAGGGTCAAGGGATCCCACGGAGGGGCTTTGTAGTCATGTCAGGGAGATGGCATCTGGGGCAGAATGCTGACCTAATGGATTGTATCTGCAGTTCATACTTTTATTTAATTACACATGTGACTGTAGGTGAAGAACCTGATTTTCAAATAACGTATGATGCAGAACCTTATCTGACTGAGCAGATACCAGCCCATCTGCTGGGGAGAGTCAGAGCCTGGCCTCTTATCCCCCGTCCCCAAGGGGTTCCTGTAGAAGAGAGTTATAGACATCGCCTGCCACCTTGTCATACTCCAGATTCACTTCTCCTTGTCCTGGATTGTTCTCTCTGCGCTTCCTCAGTGGTTCGGTTAAAATCTGGCATTGCCGATTTGTGCTCTGCTTCCCCTTCAGTGTCTTTTTCTAAAACATAGCATGGTGGGCAGTTACGACAAAACAAAATGACCCTCACGTGCTGCCCTCCCCTCTCCTCTCTCTGAGCCCTGACCCACGCTCAGCTGAAGGTTTCCAGCATCGTGGCAGCTGTCTTGTCTCACAGCCCATTCCTCATCCTGGACTGCAAACATCAAACTCATCTTGACAGGTTGCGACGCTCAGGGCGGGGGAGCGGCTCAGCTGTCAGGGAGGACTGGCTGATGGGCCTGCTTCTGAGGACACTGCTGGGTGCTGGTGCACCTGTCTGGGATTGTGTAGATGCCCCACCCACAGGAAGACACTGCCTGCTCCCCTGTCTGTTCCTGGAAGCTGGCTGGTCCTGAAAGGAGTTAGAAGGATGAAAGGTGTTTACTTTGCATAGTCCACGGTAGCTTGAGAATGAAATGGAGATAGAATTTAAGTGAATTCCTAGTTAGTGACAATACTAGGTCTAAAACCCAGGACACAGCTATAAATGACCCAGAACACTAAGGCTTATATTTTTTTCAGCTCTTTGAATCCAGTACCCATTATTATTCTCTTTTAAAGAGAGAGGGACAGTGAGAGAGAAAGAGAGAGAGAGAGAGAGAGAGGGATTTTATTTGCTTTTTCATGTGGCTTTTGTTGCTCTGACTTTTTGTTATGTACGTGGTGCCAGGGTTCAAACCTGCATCCTCACACATGCCAGGCAAGTGCTCTACCCACTGGGCTCCTGCACCAGCCCCTCTACCACCCCTTATATAACTGTATCACACACATTAGCTCACAACGGCACTGTTATTGTGCCATTGTACAGGAGTGGGGGTGGAGGCTCGGAGAGATGAGCTACTCTCCGAAGGTCACCCAAGGAGGCTGAACTCAAGCAAGCTGGTTCCAAAGGCCTTTTTGCCCATACCGACTGTTCTCGCCCCACCAGCTTTGTAGAGTTGTCATGAAGTTGGAATGAATCAATGGATGATAAAGCACCTACAAAAGCAGAAAATTATTATGCAAACACAAGGTGTTTTATGGACGGCTTGCTCCTCCATCAGATCCTGAAATAGCAGTCAGATTTGACTTTTTAATTAATTTGCAGGCAAGCCTGTCAGGCAGAGGCAGGCTACACAGGCCCAGTCAGACTTTAAGAACATCTATGTCTTTCCCTGATGCCTGTGGATGCCCCAGTAAATTCCCCAGCCGTGGTGTATTTGAATCTCAACTGGGCAAACTCCCAAGGTCAAGCATGGAGGTGGTCTCAGACTCTTCCCCTGGAGCAGACTTTGAGATCCTGGGGTCGCTCAGCCTGGTGAGTACCTGAGCTGGAGCTTTCCTGGCTCTGTTAGGAAGTCCTTATGGACCTGCCATTCACGGCTTTTTCTAAAGCCTTGCAAAATCTACTTCCCAGGCAGTATTGAGATATCATACATCCTCCACTTCCAACAAAGGCTGTCCATCCACAGGCTCTCAGGGAAAGCCGGTGTGGTCTCCGGACTTGACGCAGGTGGGCAGGAGGCAGCCTGGGAGGGACAGAAAAACTGTGCAGCTGTCCCATGTGGGATACCACCCTTCTCCTAGCATCTCCAAACGCTTTCAGGGAAGCAGCCCCCTCCATTTGAAACTCTAGTTCCTCTGCGTCCCTCCTGTGCCGCAGGTGGAGACAGAACACTTAAGGCTGATATTTGGAGTTGGTCTTCTAATTTTCTCCACAGTCCCACAATTTTCCTGAGTATAGTTGGGTTTCTGCTCCTGTTTAGGAAAGCTGACCTCAGAACTATGATCCTGATCTAAAACTACATCTTTTTTTGTTTGTTGGTTGGTTTTTTGGAATCTGCTTGGTAGAATAGAAGCTTGACTTTCCTTGACCTCTTGGTTCTTTTGGACCTGCTTCTGAGCTCTTCTCGCTGAGTTCCGGGTTTGTCTGCTCTGCCTTTCAGAGCCACCCATGAATCTGCACCCTAAGCTTTTTGCCCTAGGACTCTGCCGCCATCCCGCCTTCCTCCTGGAATGTATCACACCTACTTGCTGAGCTTTTCCTTGTTATCCACAAATTGGCATCTCTGTAATGCACAAAAGATGGCAGCAGTTGTGAGAACCAAGCAGGATGGCCTGAAAGAAAATAAAGTTGGCTGGACATGTGCTCCAAGTGTCACTTCCATTAGTCTCGTGGTTTGTTTAATTGTTTATGTATTTATTTATTTTTTGGCACCAGAGATTGAACCTAGGGGAGCTTAACCATCGAGCCATAATCCCAGCCCTTATATATATATATTTTTTTTTTCTTTCTTTTCCTTTTTGAGACAAGGTCTTACTAAGTTGCTGAGGCTGGCTTTGAAATTGCAATCCTCCCTCCTCAGCCTCCCAATTCACTAGGATTACAGGCTCATTACTCTTATGGTTTAAAACCCAAATACTTAGAAGGAAATTTTTGAGGTTGTAGCTCTGTTTCATCTATCTTTAAAAAAAATCAGCTTTCTCTGTTCTTTTCCCTTCCTTTCCCAGGAAGCTAAACTGAAGGCCCCAAGGTAAATACAAATCTTATAATAAGATAAACAGAAAGCCTTTTAATTCCTAAAATAAAAATCTTTTTATAAATTAACAACCACAAGTCGTGAGCATCTTACCATGTGACAGACACGATGCTGGATATGTTATAGATGGTGTCTAATTTAATAATGTGAAATAGATGAGCAGGTAGGGATTACAGAAGCAGGAACCATAAGAGCCAGAAGCCAATACACTGGGCAAAATGACACTTCCGCGTTTGGTGGAACACTGTTGACTCCTGGTGGCATAGCAGGGTGCACAAAGTCTTGTCCTCAGGCTGATGAGGTGATGGAGTGGGTGGTGCTGATGTTTCGCTCGCAGCATGGGTCAGCAATGGGGCGAGCGGGATGAGAAGAATCAGGGAATCACACCTGTAACCTACACCCACTTCCAGCCCTGAGCATCAATCCAGGTCCCCACACATGAAGGGAGAAACTGTGATTTGCTCAGCTACTAGGGAACAAAAGAGAAAGATCCAGAATCAAGCCTAAGTCCTGGTTGCCTCCCTAATGAACTTTATAGATGTAGGAGAAACAATAAAAAAATGAGTGAAGTATTCAAAGTAGGCAGACAACAAAAGGACCAGATAAGTAGGATAGACAAAATGTACTAGAATATGGAACATTTAGGACTCTAAATAAAATTCAGTGGCCCAAGCTGGCCTCATTTCAGTAAAACAGTTGGCAGTGTTTCTAGCACTATATTTCCTGGTATAAGGAAGCCCTTTTTTTCTAGAAGAATCTGTAACTAGTCAGAGACAAGATGCTCCCCAAATCAGGAACTGTACTCACCAACAGTGGTGCTGAATGGGGCACAGTCTATGAGGCCCTCAGGGCATTGTCCGGGGTGATGCCCTTTAAGTACCTCCTTCACTCCGTTCTCTGCAGAGGTCCTCTTGAGCACAACTGGGAAGTCAAGGTAGGAAGGTGCTTTCAGATACCACCTGCCACACCTAACATGGACTTAGGATGGCTAATGAGCTCCACAGCTCATCCTTAATTAAGAATGATGCTAAAAATGCCCCCAGAGTGCCTGGTCCAGAGCGGCCTAGCCCCTGCTCCTCTTGCTGGGCAGGGGGATGCTGGTTTAGCAACAGCCTCCATCAGCTCCCTTTGGCATAGACGTGTTTGCTCCTCAGCAAGAAGCACATGGGCTGCGCTCCTTGCCTGATATTTTGGTAGAGGTGACCTAATGGTGGGCTGGGGACTTAAAGAGGATCTTTGGCAGGGATTTGTTCTTGGCATACGGCTGTCTCTGGGGGAAGGCAGCTGTCTTGGGTTGGAATGAGTCCTCTGCTCCGGGTTCCAATGTCTGAGATATGGAGCAAGACTTAGCAGAGGATGAAGTGGAAACTCCGATGCTGCTGCACCAGGGGCCATCTACCGTCTCTTGAGCCCTTTCCAAGCAACATCTCACCTTCCAGAACATTCTAATTCTGTACACTGGAAAAAGACTGTGCCTAATTATTTTGGGTTAAAGTCCTTTATCTGGCAAGAATAATATAAAACATATTATGCTGGGCAGGGAAATAAGAAAGTAAGGTATAATTGCTGCATACAGAGAGCTTGTAGTTTCGATTGGAAATATACATTCACACACACACGCACGTGCACACACACACACACACAAAAGATCTGAGGAAAATGCAGGTGAGCTTATGGCAAAATTGAGGTTTAAATTATATTACCAGTAGTAGTCCCCAGAAATGAAGAGATCAATAGAGTTTAAGATGGTCAGGCAAGCCTTAGGAGGGAGGCAGCTCACGATTTGAGCTCTAATGCTGGGATAATAGTTAGATAAATTAAGCTACAAGGAAGAGGTGGAGAGAAATTTCTAGTTAGCACACACGCACATGGATGCTATGTGAATGGGCTCTGCTTTGTTTTTGAAAGAAGAGCAGTTCCTCCAAAGCCACGTTGCTAAACTGTTTGCTAAGTTCGCTTCCCACTCGGTGGGGAAGGAGGACTTAGCTCCAAAGGCAAGTCCAGAAAGGGCTCTTGTGCGGTCCTGCTGGAAGAGGTGGAGTGGGAGGAGGTGGCTGGTGGCGGAGCCTGGAACTGTCGGGGAGCGGGGTGTGAGGGCATGGCTGGGCAGGGGGTGTCAGTGGCTGCTGTGAGTCACCAGCATGCCTAGCTCTGGCTTCACACTCAATGGGCTTTGTGTTCTGAGCAGGCAGAGAGGAAATGAAGCTCATCAGCTATCTGGGATGTCCAGCAATGGTGTCAGTCTAGTCATTGGCAGGCAACGACGAAAGCAATAAACAACTCTAGGGGCTCACAGGGACTGGGGGACCAAGGTCAAACAAGCGAGCCGGGGATCTGGACTTGTCGCTCGTTGTTGTGGGAAGCAACCTGCTGACTATGGAGGAGAGAGGCAGAAGTGCAGTTTTAGGCAATGGGAGGGAGGGTGGTTCGCGCTGAGCAGTCCATGGGCTTCAGGAGCTGCAAGGCTGTCCCCAACCCTAGCACTTGGGCTCACAGGCAAAGAAACAGATTCCAGGCATCAGGATGAGACTGAGGCACCCCAGAGCACATCTGCATTCAGTAAGGTCTGTGCACTTGAACTACCAGCACTAGAGTCCGTGAGCTTGAACTAGGAGCACTGCCTGTCCTTGGCAGACAGGACAGAATAAGTACTGCAGGTGGATGGCTCCAGCTGGTCCTGCTGGGTTGCAAGGAGCTGGGCTGGGCAACAGCAAGAAGGATGAGAGATGACCCATTTCTTAAAGGTTTCCCAGGAAGAAGAGACTGAAAAGAAAAGCACCCATGGGCACATGGGACTTTGTGACTTTGTAGGAGTGCGATGTAGGGAGCATTGGCAGGAATTTCACTCGAAACTGAACTTCTTAAAAAGCTGGCAGGAGCAAAATAAACAAATAGAGAATTGCTAAGTGAGCCTCCAAGCTGAGCACTTATAAATCAAGAAAGAAAATAGTGCTTTTCTTTGTATTTTTACTTAATTACCTCTCTTTGCTGAAGATTTAGAATGTCATTTTTAATTGAAAACATATATTAACCACTTACTTAAATTTAGCCATAGGTACTTGGTAATTAAATTGACTACTTGTTTTAAAATGAAGAATATAATTTACATACCTATAAACATACCCAGAAATGCACCTATATAGGTATACACTTCTATACATACATTTAGGTATCTACAGATAATGGTCTATACACATTGCTTGTATATTTAAATATGCAACCATAGTACTCTGAGTCCTTTAGTCTTGGATTCTTCTCTTTGTTATGAAAGTGAAGGAGGTGAGGGCTGCTAAATGTGTCCCACAACAAATCACGTGGGGTGAGTGTGTGTGTTAGGCAGGTAGAGATTAATTTTCTCTGGTCAAGATATGCTTCTGTTCTTTCTCATCCCCCCTTGGTCCTTCCCCATGTGGCTGTTCTGTCCACTCTTAAATTCGTCCCTTGGGTGGTTGCCCGCCTCCCTCCTGGAGCAGCACTGCTGGGACAGCTGGAGGTGAGACTCAGGAACACCTGGGCATGGCACGGAAGAGCCTGGCTGCAGGTCAGCCCACACAGGGCAGCGCCCAATGTGGAGTCATGTGCGTGCTTTCTCCAGAGCCCTGTGGCCCTTCCTGCCACTTTCCCACAACCCCAGCCTTCTCAGGGCATGGGTACTCCTGAGGAGGCTGTCAGCCGCAGACTCAGACTCCGCCTGCTTCATTAAGCAGAGCAAGTTTGTTATCTGTGTTTCAATGGCTTTCTGGTTAGTTTGGTCTAGGTCTTGTCATTCATCATCAAAGCCATTAGATTTTTAAATTTTTAATAATAGAGCCATCTACGGTGGCTCCAATTTTATTATCACAAAGGACTAGTTTTGAAATAAGCTTTGAAATAACACTTTAACTTGTCTTCTGTCAAATTCTTGGGCTGGGTTCTTTCCAGCTCGCATCTCTGTGTGTCTAAACGGGGGCAGTGAATGATGTAGCTCCTGATTACCTGGTCATTCCCCACAGGCATACTTTGTTCTATTTTTTTTCTCATGCTGAGTATTTTGTGTGCTTGGCAAATGTGAAATTCTAAATTTCAGTTTAATGATATTTATTGAGGACTCGCTGTGTTCTAGATACTGTGTTAGCTTCTTGATAAATGGAAACAAGTAAATAACAGTTCCTGCCCCATGCAAGGAGCTTAGTACATGGCCTTGGCGGGGTGGGATGGACTCAAATAGAAATGTTAATACAATGTAGTAAGTGCCGTGGTGCAGCTGTGCACAGGTGCTGTAGAGGCCCAGAAGATGGGATTTGGAACATCCTGGGGGCAGAGAAAATGTTCTAAGAGTGAATGAATCTTCAAGGTTATCTGGATTAGGTGGGTGCAGGAAGAAGATACAGAAATCCAGGTGCAGGAAGTTGTATGGAAATAAGGGGAAGCTAAGGGCACATAGTCCTGTCTGACATTACTGGGGAACAAAAGACAGCACATAGACTTGCGGGAGATGAGACAGGAAATAGACCTGGCCTCCTCGTTGTCACACAGAGGCTGAGCTTTATCCTGTACATGGTGGGGTGCTATGAGGCAGGAGATGGATCATGGGGGAACATGGCTCCCGGTGCACTTTTATGGTGGTGGAATCAGCCAAGGCAAGTTGGGCAAGACTGGTTGGAGGAGGAGTAACTAAAAATGTAGTTGCACCACTTCAAGCAAAAGAGAATGCAGCTTATCTGGGAAAGGAAGGAATTTACAGTAATTTCAGAGACTAATTGAATTTGGCCACAGGTGGGTGTTGAGATCTGGGCCTCCTGGTGAGGTTGGGCACTGTCCTTTCCCCACTGTCTCCTGTCCTCTGACCCAGGCAGTGTCAGCAAGTTCCATCCCCAGACTGATGGGACCACAAGCAGGGACTGTGAGGATCAGGGCAGCTGTGGACCTGTTGAGTACTTGAGGCTGCAAGTGAGAGAGCCTCTCAACTCAAATGGCCTCATGAAGTGTGCGGTTCTCTGGGAGAGTGGCTCATGGGCTGGCGAATTCAGCAGCCTGTGTCCAGAGTCCTTTCCCATTCTGCTGCCATCCTCAGCACAGGAGTGTCTCCTTGCCTCACTGCCTCAGGGCCAGGTATTTGTACCTGAGACATCCCAGGGCAGCAAGGGTCTTCTTACCATGTCCCTTTTTCAAAGTGAGAGAACTTTCCCCAAAACTCTCAGCTAACTCTCAGTCCTTCATCTCTTACTGGCCAGAATCAATATATCTAATGGCCCCAACCATTGATAAAAGGAATAGGACCACCATGATTGGGCCAGAGAAATCACATTAAATCCCTGTGTCTGCGGAAGCTGATGGCCCTGTTGTACTCAGATGCTCATGACTGAATAAGAGAGAGTCGGAAACCTGATCACATCTGACTTCCTTTAAGAGTGAGAGTAAAGACCTTTAATGTTGGGGAAGAACCCAAGAGAGCTGGAAAGGTAGGTAGGAATTCAGTGTACAGAAAAGAAGCAGACCCCTTAATTCCAGAAGGTGGACTCCACAAGGCTCACATGAGGTTTGGAGCCATAGACTCAGAGGGAGGAGGTGGGAGACAGGTGCAGTTGTAGGGACCCATAGCCTGTCCTCAGATCTGCAGCTGCTGAGAGATAAATAGTAGATGGTGGCGGGGACCGGTGGGAAGAAGATTTCAAAATTGCTGAAGTGGGGAAGAAGATTTCAAGATTGCTGAAGTGAGAGTAAAAGGAAATTGGCTATCATTTTGAGGGTTTGAGGGTTCATGTCACAGTGATAGCAGAAGGAAAAGGAAATTAATTTCCCTCTCGTGTAAGCTCAGAATCCAGCAGGAAGCATGCGCTTGCTCATCACCACCAGAGCTTAGCATCAGTGCCCTCCTCGCTGGCTTAAAGAGGGGAGAGTACATCCGGGGGGACTTTGGGACCCTATGGCACTTCTTTGTGTGCTGTGATCCATTTCAAGGTATCACTTGTCTTTATTGACAAACTCCACCCCCTCTACCCTTATTTGACAGATAACGAAACTGAGTCTCAGGAAGAAACAGATGACTTAGCTGAGGTCCTCCAACTAATAAATGACAGAAAAGGAACCAGATTCCAGATTCTTGGTGGGTTTTATGACTAGTCTGTTCACAACCTGATCGTCTGTCCAGTAGCTTAAAGAAGTGCCAGAAGTGTGTCTACTCACTGGGAAGAACAGAAGAGAAGAGAATAAATGCGAAGAAAGCCTAGATGGAAAGAGAGAAGGGAAGGGTAAATGATCTGTCGGTCCCTCTTTTGACAACTCTCGTTTTACTGTCTTCATCCATTTTGTGTTGCTATAATGAAATAACTGAGGCTGGAGAATTTATTTTTTAAAAATCTATTTAGTTCACAGTTCTGGAGGTCCAAAGGCTTGATGCCAGTTTTGGCTTCTTGTGAGGCCTTGGTAGTGGATGGTATCATCTGGTAGGAGTATGTTCATGGGACAGATCACATGACAAGAGAGCAACAGAATGAGCCCAGAAAGCCGAAGTCATGTTCAATTTACAATAGCTAAATTATGGAACCAACCTAGATGCCCCTCGCTGGATGAATGGATGCAAAATATATACCATGGAGTTTTACTCAGCAATTAGAAACAACGATATTGCATCCATTGAAGGTAAATGGATAACAACGGAAGAAATTATGCTGAGTGAAGTTAGCCAAACCCAGAGAGTCAAGGGGTGAATGTTTTACCTCATTTGTGGAGGCTGGAGCTAAACCCAGGCTTGGGGGAAAGGTAGGTAAACTCATGGATTAGAACCATAGAACAAAAATGCAAAATGTTAATATCTACAAGATCCAGTTGCAAGATACTGCTTAAGATATTTGAACAAGCTATACCGCATGCCTTTATGAAAACATAAACGTTTAATCCCATTGTCAAATATATCAAAGAATAACAAGGGATGATAGGAAGGGAGGAGTAGGGGAAATGTTGGAACTGAGATAAAGCAAGGTACATTCCAAGCATTTATAAGTATGTCACTGTATATACTATGGACATATATATATATAAAATGTTCTTTGTAGGCATAAGAATTATGTCACTGTACTTGGGCTTTTTAGGAAAAATATAGGATCCAGAGAGAGGCAAGGGATCAGGGGATGGGAGGAGGGAGGTAGAGGGGCAATGGGGGTGGGAGGATATTGACCAAATTGTATTGCTGTATTGTGTACATCAAGGACTATATGACAGCAAGTCCCATCATTACATACAACTATAATGCACTAATAAAAAATAGATTATTAAAAAGAAAGCTGAACTGGCTTTGGAACAATCTGATCTCTTGCTAACCAAATCATCTGTGTGAGACCTAAGCCACTCCTAAGAAATGGGACTTAATCCCTGCCGAAAATGCTGCCCCCAATCCCCAGTCTCTTCCCAGTGGCTTCACCTCCCAGTAATGTCACATTGGGGACAAAGCCTCCAGCACATGAACCTGTGGGAGCAAAGCACCTGTGAACCACAGTGCCTACCCACCTCCACCTGCCTGGCTTCATGTGAGTGGATGTGGATTCCATGTCCATCAGAGGACATTTACCTGAGGGTACAGGGGGAATTCAAAGCTCTTTCTATTTTTCTTTCCCTTCCTAAAGAAACTTTACATTTATTTTATTGTCTCCTTCTTCCTAAGAGGTAGGTAAACACAGCTCTGCCTCAGGTTTCCCTCCAGACAGCCCCGCCTTTGGGCTGCTCTCCCCCCCCACCAGCCTCTCTCTTTATCCCTTCACACCAAACACTTTCAAAGTTAATTTCAAAAAGCTGGGAACACTTGATAGTTTTAATTAATCCTATGCCTGGGGAAATATGATTTTGTGCATGCGAGGCCTCTCAGCTTCTCTGGATAGATAGCTTGTTCTGGATAATGCCAGCATTTCCAATTTAGCTGTGATTATGCCACCAACTTGTTTGTTTGTTGGTTTGTTTATTACCTAAAAGAGAAGCTAATGCTGATGTGCATGTCCTCAGGAAGAGATTTTTAGTTTTCCTAATACTGTTTCCTAGTAAAGTGGCCACGCAAGCATGCCTGACACCCTGCTCCGCAACACAGCATCTTTGCATTGACCCGGTGGGAAAGGGAGGAAGGTGCCATTCCCCAGGCAAAGAAGAAGAAACAGAGGCCCAGAGAGGTTTGGTGGCTTGTGCTCAGTCACACATTTAGGGGGAGTGAGCTGCAATCAATGCTGACTAATTCATAGATCAGGATTTTTTACATATCCACTCATGTTCTTCCTGTAAGATTTTCAGCAACGTGTGGCTCTGGGGAGGGCCAGGTGCAAGGTGGCTCACAGTTCCCTTTAAGCTGAAGGGTCTTTGGCTATTTGGAAAACAATGTTTCCATACCTAGCCTTTGAGGTTCAAGCTGATGAGACACTAGGCTAGGCTATGTCACCATTCTCCAGGTCCTTACCTGGTCCTCCCCACATCAGCAAGCTCCTTGCATGACAAGAGGGCACAATTGTTTTGCTAAAATTGTTAGAGATTCTTGGAGTGCAGTAAACACCAGAAGGTAAGTCACAGAGCACAGTTTCGTACTCTCGGCAAGGCTCCCAACTCAAGTCGCCTTTTGCAATAGTTCTTCCCAATTTTTGTATAAATTAGGTCCCCTTTGGTTTAAAGTAGTAGCAAATCCAGCCTGAACTGGTTCCACCACAGCTTAAAAGTCCAATTCTAAGTCTGGTCTCAGGTGTGGCTCGATGCGGGAGCTCGATCAGCATCCTCATGACTCAGATCTTTTCCATCTCTTGGCCCTCTTTTGTGCTGCCTGAGTTCTCAGGTAATTTCTCCTCTGTGATTAGGAGGCCTGGGGTGGCTCCAGGCCTTCTCTCCTTTCAACTTCAAATTTTTGAGATGGAGGGAAATCTTTTCCTCGTGGTTCTGCTGAAGGCCTGAGAGCCACACTGATTGGCTTACTGGAGTCACCTGTCCACCAATCTGTGCTGAGCTCATGGGTCTGACCAAGGTCATGGTGTTCACATCCTGCTCTAGGGATGAGGTCAACCCCACCCACTAGCACCTAGGCTAAGAGGGAGAGGGAGATCCCCCAGAAAAGAAAAAAATCAGAATAAAATTATCAGTGAGGGAGAAATGGATGCTGAATAGAGAATCAATCCCTGTTCTCAAAGGTAAAGTATGTCCTTATTGTGTTTGTCATTTGCACTTTCAAGCCAGAGTAACTAAGATGATTACACCCAGATCCCTTAATAAGGAAGGATGCAGAATATTTTCTGATTGGGTTCTCAGCTCCAATTGCATTTTAGATACTTGATGTTAGTGACCTTCTTGGATGCTTTCCACAGAATCTTTCCAAGCTGAATGTCCACTTTATAGCTCTGATATGAAATATTCTGAATTCTTCAGTTAACAGTACTCCTATCACCTCTCTTGAACACAAGGATCTCTATTAACCTCGTTTATTTACAATTTAGACTTTCATCACTCATGTTTTTACCTCTCCAAGAATCATGAACTGAAATGTGTTCATTTGTCCCATCCTCCCTCTTTCTTGGGAAGATTCCTTTATCAGGTGAACATCTTTTGGACTTCCTCTCCTTCTTCTTCATCCTTTTCTTTTTTCACAGAGTCGTTTTTTACTATTTCTTTCTCTCTTCTTTGCTCCATGCACACTTGGAAATAGAGTTGCATCCTGGGGGAATTAGAATAGATCATAAACCCATGACATCACCCACAGCACCAATATGAAGAGCTGTCCATGCCATCAGTACTGGGACAGTCCCAGTGACTTCAAATCTTAATCATTGCATTTCATTTTATGGAACTGGAACCTCATAAGCATGCTTAAGACTCCTGGGAGATAATGCTACTTCCGTGGCTGGATTACAGGACCACATCCTTCAATGAGGACGGCCTTCTGAAAGTCCATCCCTGAGGGTTGCAAATTAGTAGAGAAATAAGCGTCCTCTTGGCTGATCATGCCCACATTCAATCACACCTCTAAGATTTATTACCAAAGTATTTCTCATGATTTTAGATACTTTCTGCTTAATTCAAGAGATCTTCTGGTAACAGGGAGGGGCTGGTGTGCATGGATGTAGACAAAAGGTTTTCTTTGTAATAAAGCATCTTCGTATGATTGAAGGAGAAATGAAAGGCATGGTCAAAGGGTAAGAGTGAATGATAAGACTAGGGTGGACCCATGGGGGCAATTGAAATAGATCTCCCTGCAGGTCCCAGGAGATCTGAGGGTAGTATCACCCTAAACACAGCTTGACTGAGCCAGAGGGTTCTGGTGCTTGCACAGTTGCCTTGGTAAGATGGACTGTACATTTCTTGATGGCAGGAAAAGCATCTGTCATCTTCTCATTGTCAGACGGAACACACGCTGGGAGTTCAGTGGCTTATGATAAATGAATATGTGACTTACTCGGTTTATGAAGGGACAAATAATGAATGAATGAGCTTGAAGAGAGCCACTTATAAAAGCCTGGTCAGTGTGACGCATTGCTGAGTCCAGTCTGACTCCTGCTTTATAACTTGTAAGTTAGGGACCTACAATTCCTATGACCCTTGGTAGGTTCGTGACACCTAAAAGTCATCCAACGTGACATCTCTTGCCAAGTTAAGAAGTGCTTTAAACAAATTATTTTTTCTTCCTCCAAAGTCATCCTTTTCTTCCACGAGCCTCTTCTGATCTCTCATGGGCTGGAAAGTGGGGCCAGGTGCTGGGACTCTTCTCCATCTGATGACTCTGCCTTGCGGTGGAGGCCAGGATGGCATGGCTGTGTCCTCAGCCGGGTGCTGCCCCTTTTGGGCTGCTCAGGATTTTCTCCTGTAGTCATTTATGGTCTACCCAGGGGAAGATGGAGGACATGGTTCTGCCTGGCCTGTCATGATGCCACCCTCCTGAACCTGGGATATTCCGTGTTGAGTCACTTAGGAAAGGACACAAAATAGGTTTTCAGTGGAGCCATTACCAGAATCGGGCACAGGAATCCCACTTGTCAGGCCCAGAACTGTCTCCCAATCTCTCTGTGTTTTCCCCTTTGTGACTCTTGCTGGGGATGGAACCCAGGGCCTCACACATGCTAGGCAAGGGCTCTAGTGCTGAGAGCCTCATCCACCGACCTTGCAGGACTCCTTTAGGGCCCTGTGCTAGCGGAGTCAGGAACACAATGTGACAACCTCCGTGGCCCTTGGTGATTCTGGACTGGTGATGGACATCTCCTGAGAGAAGGTCTCACCGTTCCTCCTCTTCCTTCTCACTGTTCCGGAAGGCAATTTGTTCCGACAAATACACAAAGCTGGGGAGTGGGCAATGGAGCCTTGAGATGGCAGAACAGGAGGATATTGATTGATAAATGAATAATTGCTGGATGTATCCAGAGACTCAACTGAACAGGTCAGAGATCAAGAAAACCATCACAGGAATGAGGTAAAGGAAAGTTCCAGACATGTTCCAAATGATAGGAGAGGTGAGAATCAAAGTGCAGGATGCAGGATGGACCATTACAGGAATCAGGCAACCCTAGATCTGAGGCCTGCCTTCACTTAATAGCCATGTAGACAACTCAATCGACTTCATTCAGTGTATGTTCTCTTTAATATAGAGATGCTATCAGCATTACTGTTATGAGAATTACCTGCACCACTCCGTCATTCATTCATTTATTAAGAAAAAAATGAGCACATATTAAGGTTAGGTACATGTTTGTGAGAGTTGCTGCAGATGCCAGGTTCTTTTGTGCCCTTTTGGTTGAGACCACGGATTCTTTCTAGGTACCATGAAGGCTGAAGGACCTCTCCACTTTAATAATACAAACATCACCCTCTCAGCAAAGGAAGAGTCTGGCCTTGGAAACCTGGGTTTTCTTGCTGAGCATAATGCCTTGTGGCTGCTCGGGGCATAGACCTGTCCCCAGAAGTCAGTCTCCCCATGCCATGCCTGAGCTCTGCCATGGGTTGGCTTTGGGGGAAACTGTGCCTGTGCAGTGGTTTGGAGCCAGTTAGCATCAGCTGGCATTTGCAAACGACATTTAAAGGTCACCTCCAATTCTCCTGCCGGGGAAAAGGGGGGAAGGTGCAGCAGAGACTGTGGACTTGGGTTGAATCTAATGAGCTTGGGCAAGAAGCTGCAATGGGAGGCGGACAGCAGGAGGGCTTTCCTCAGCCCAGGCTGCTGCAGAAGCTCAGGAGGCTAGCAATGTCTGGGAAGAGCGGGGAAGATCCAGTCAGGTCTGAATTCATGAACTCTGTCGTGTCACCTTTACCAGCATGGGGACATTCAAGTCCTGGGATTTGTGTCCTCTAAGAAGTAAGGTCAGGGAAGAAAAGGTCAGTGGAAAATGGGTGGAGAAAATACCTCTGAGTCCTTCCTTAGAAATCCTGTATCCTTCCCAAGGGACACGTCCACCAGATGGCCAGTCAGGTTCACCGAGCATATTTTATGAACCAACAATTAGGACACATTACCATAAAATCTGACCAGCCAATACTCTGTCACGTAGCAGAGAGACAATGGACGTTCTATTTGAAATCAAGGCTGCCTTGGAAAATAGGAGACACTTGGAACTCGCGTAAGCAGGTGACGGGGAACAGAATACTGCTGTCTGCAGTCAGAGGAGACAGTGCCGCTGACGGAAGCCAAAAGGGCGGCACATTGATCATGCATCGGGAGAGCTCTCTGATGGGGGACAGTGGGTAATGTGTGCCCTGCTGTGAGCCCTGGCAGATGCTAGCTGCTGGTTAGCTTCTGCTCTCCTCCCAGAGTCCAGGCTCTTCTCTCCCTTCCCTCTCACTCCAACAGTGAGCCCTGCAGCACTGCATCCCTGCTATGCCACAAGAGCTGGTACCTGGCTAGTGCTGGGCATCCCCTGCGTAGCACCCTTTCTGACATGGATGTTAATGGCAGCGGCGCTGATGAAATGACTCGCTCCTAGGAAAGACATTTGTCATGTGCTTCTCGGCATAGGTGGGGTGTTTTGCAATCATTGGGAAGAGGGTCATGGGAAGTGGCTTACTTTCCCTCTTTTATATAAAACCTATCTATTTTCAACCTCTGGGACACCATATAAACCTAAAAAAGTTTAATATTAAAAAAATAAGATAGTGTTAATACTTTCCAGCTTCCCCTCCTTCTAATCGCCCAGTGCTCGGTGGGCGTCCAGTGGAGAGTCATGGTTCCCCGCAAGTTGAAGGAATGCTCAGAACCAGCTCAGGAGCTAGGTGGGACGATCATGGGACCTCCATTGCCTTCAAGCTTCCCCCCACCCTTCCTGCACATGGAGATGCGTCCTTTCTGCCCTGGAGGATGATTCTGCTGTGCTTCAAGGAATCCCCTGATAAAATGCAAGCACCCCGGGAGGGTCCACCCGCACTAAGCTAAGAGCACATTAAGCTGCTGTCAGTTTCAGCTGGGACGTTTTAGCGGGGATTAATTTATCAGGCCTCTTTCAGATGTGACACCTAGTTGAGAGGGATTTGGATTTAGGAGAGCAGGAGTTTGATGGCAGGAAACAGACGGAGAGACAGACAGGAAGAGCCCTAGGAGGGGAACTGGCTGTCTTGGGAAGCTGGGCTGTGTGGGATGACTTGGCAGTGGCTGCGATGTTGTGTGTGACCCCTTAGGAGGAAAGGGGAGCGCAGCACACGTGGTGAGGACCAGATGTGGTGAGGACCGGACGGAGAAGCTGCTGGAGGGTGCCAAGGTGGGCCTGGTCCACAGCTGTGCAGATGTCACACTCCTCCAGGTCCCAGTGACCACAATCCCTCCTTCCTGGTGTCCTGGGACCTTGGAGCCAGGCCTGCAGAAGCTGCCTGCTGGCAGACCATCCTGAGGCAGCAACGAGCTTGTCCCTCAATCCTTTGCTTGGGGTTTGTCCTCTGATCTGGGAAACACTTTGTGCACCATTATTTTTCTGGGCTGATCCCTGTGGGGACGTTAGCTTAGCTTCTCTTTCACCTCCCTAATGCATCACCCAATCCCCTGGCTGTTTCCTCAGGGTGAGATTTTTCAAAACCAGAAACAAAGAGGCTACAGCCTGAGCTGTCTTTAGCCTCTGCTTCTCCTTGGGGGCATTAGTGACACAATTCTGAGGCAGCCGCCTTCCTCCTATTACACAGAGAACATTGAGGAACCAGAAATAGTTGGGTCTGTTGCTTAAAATGGAGCCTTGTTTCTGAAAACTGTAGGAGGATAAGGCTAGAGATGGAAGCTGAGGAAAAAGAGGAGGAAAGAGGAAAGGGAATACTTAGCAGGGCCAGCCGAGTGGTGGTCCAGACAAGTCACACACACCCCCATTCCATCCTGGCCCACGCAGGGCACAACAAAGCTCTATGCTGTCACCCCGTTCCTCAGGGGCTGATGCTCAGAGCCATTGGGTGACAGACCCCACTGGGAAATGTTTTGCTCCAAACCAGGCCTGTCTGACTGCAGAGGGAGGCAGAACGAGAGAAGAGCGAGGTAGAAGGAGACAGAGAAGAGAAGGCTGCTTTTTGCAAAATTAAATCCCTCTGGGCCCTGGCCCATGCTCAGTGGGCAGTGCGGGTAGGATGGGGTGGGATAGTGGGATGCCTTCCAGGGGGACTGAACTCCAGATGGGGAATAGTTGTGGGCAGCTTGCAGTCGTGAATCTGGGCTCTTGCTAGCGACTCGGGGGCCCTGCGCTGGTACTGATGAGAAGTTGAATACAGTGGACCAGACTATTTTCATGTAGGAAGTCTGAAGGCCACTCGCAGAGTTGGAAAGGGACCATTGGAAAGATAATGTGACCCAGGGTGAGTGCTGGGTCTGCATTCGCTGATTGGATGACCAGGGAAGCTGCTTCCTTCCTGGGCCTCAGGATGATTCTCGCTCTTATTAAATTTTCTTGAGAAAGGAAAGGTTAAGTCCTGGCCTGATGGTCTTTCCAGAGGGATCTTTCTCACTGCTTGAGTAAAGCAGTCAAAATCTCCTTCCACTGGTCATCGAGGGTGCAGCCCTGCAGAGGGAACACGCCAGTATCTGGAAGCCGAAGCCTAACAACGTACCTGAACATCAGCTTCTTCCGATACTGCAGTTCTCCACGAGCCCTCTCTTCCTTGGGTCATAGTTGGTAATCATGGGTAGAATTGAGTATATGGAGCATCAAGACAGTCTAGGGCACCAAGTAACATGCAAATAAATATAACACACAGCTCCTTCACCAGCGGAGGTGTGGAGGAAATGAGATGTAGCGACAATACCAACACAGCAGTGACCGTGAGGAGGAGGAGGAGGACGGTGCTTTGGTTCCTAAAATTCATTATGGTATAGATGTATCTGCTCATAGTTTATCTTATTCTGCCCTTAAGAGCTGTAAACAATAGCACGACTGTCCTCGTTTCACAGATGAGGAAACGGATGTTCTGGGAGGTAAATCATCTGCCCTGAATCATGAGGAGCAGTTAGAACCAGAACTGGGACCAGCACTTGTCTCCTAATCCCACTTTCAGGGCTGCTTCTCTCAGGCACTCAGCCTATCAGTACCCATGCACAACCTGCGTTTCCCAGCCTGGCTGCTGATTCTCCCTCTTTCTCTGTTGGGCTGCGCTCAAGTCTCTGAGCTTCTCTGGACCAGAAAGGAAGATGCCTGCAGCCTCAGCCCATCAGTTATGGGGAATTGGGTCTCGCTGGTATGATCAGTGCCTGGTGTGTGTCCTGGGCCTCTTGTGCAGCCATGTCACAGGTATGGTGAGGCCAACTGGCCAATAGATGCCTGCATTGTCCACAGATCTCTAGAGAAAGGGGCACACCGTTTCACAGGTGGCACTCGGAAAAAGTGTGGTTGGTTGGGAGGGTGAGGGAGAGGGGACAGTTATGGGCTGGAGGCTTTTCTATGGCTTCCATGGAGAGGAATGGACAAGGCAGGGTGGGCAGGCTTAGGAATGGCCACTTTGAATCATTTCACCAGACTCTGGGGCACAGGGTTGGCATTAGTTGTCTGATCCCTGGCCCTGGGGTGGTTAGAGCATAGGAATTGTGGACCCAAGAGTAAAGGCAGTGGCAGGTGGAATGTGCTCTGCGTTGGCTGGTTGCACCTGGAAGCTGTGCTTTGGGTAACTTGCTATTTCTAGGAGTTGGCTACTTGAGGGGGGCCATCAGAATTCAGAAAATTAAAGACATACTGCACACCTGCTGCAGGCTTGGGCTGGGTTTGTTTCTTTTCTGGGCATTCCTGTTGCCCCAGTTCCAGTCCCACCACTAGCTCCCCTACTCATCTTCTCCCTGTTCTGTAGCATTCAGAGGCCAGTGTCCCAGGGTGACAGCCCAGCTCATCCCCAGCCAGGAGTCCATCACTCCTTCCTCTTGAGCCACCCCACGCAGGACATCCAACTGTTTTCAGTGTGCACTGGGGTCCCAGGACAGACTCACATTAGAAAACAAATTTCCTTTGAGCCAATTCCCCAAAAGCAGAGATAACAGAGTAAGGTAGATACTGCTATGTATGAGAAAGAAGTCACCTGAGTCATCAGAACAAGGATCGTCTCACCTCTGCTGGGCTGGTTATTAATGCTCAGAATTCTTATCCATTCATTAGTGTGGCAAGCACTGTCTAGTGACAGGTTAATTACACAGTTCTGGGTAATTAGAAAGTAAATATATGTTAAGAGGACACCACTGTCAAGATAAAACCCGTCTATTGGAAGGCCTTCTTGCATGGCAAATTCCGCCTTCATCTTTTCAACCTGAAGGAATTTTTTCTTCTTCGTTGTTGCTTTGAGGAAAATCTCCTCTGCTCTTCCCCGTAGCTAAGATGTATTTAGCTCTGGTTCTTCCCCCATCCTTCCCCTACCCTCTTGGTAATGCCCTTTGCTGGTCCAATTTGGAGCTTGGCTTCTATTCTGGGTACATGTCTCCAGTGTCAGACTCCTTGAATGGAAGGTTTTGAGCTGTAGTACAGCTCAGAAAAGTTTTGGAGAATTTTTTTAATTCCCTGGGACTAGGTGAGACGAGGGACAGTAGGACAGGAATGAAGACCCCATCTGAGCAAAAATCCCACTTCTGTTGCTACATGAAGCTGTGACAGTAAGGATCCCCCAGACTACTTCCTTGGGAAATGTGAAATATTAATGAATCGGAGTGACCCTGTTGAGAGAAAAGATCCATTTAGTCATTAATCCTCAGGTCAGCACAGAGCTGGTCTCTGCTGGGCCCTATGCTGTCTCTGTTGGAGGTGAGCTGTCTTCCAGCCACTAGGAACTCATGGGAAAAAGCCGTGGATAAGACCCCAAAGGTGGCTCTGTCCTCCTACCCTGGCCAGAGCCCCATCAATCCTAAGCAGGTGAGTAATGCCACAAGAATGTAAATTAGGCTTATTTCCTGTGATGTGCAAGGAATGACCACCCACATAGTTGTCCCTTAGTCAGGGAGAGCTCTAGGGAGTGAATGTTTCTATAAAGTTTCAATCAATTTGTTGCAAATTATTTCAGAATCAGGGTCTGTCTCAAATACCATTCCTGGTTTGCAATAGTATAGAGAAGATTTAGTAAATATTCTTTCTGTACCTGAACTGGGGACAGACAAAACCCATCTCTGGCCCTTTCTGCATCTTCAGTTCCCTTTCTTCCCTAGCTTGCATAGGAAAAAAAAATAAACAGTGAAAGGCCTCACTTATTGAATACCAAACTGAGCCATGTAGAACCACGCGTTGAACTAAGTGTTGGACGTACAGTTCTGAGCTGAACCCTCGTTGCTCTCAAGCAGCTCATAAACAGGATGGAAAGGTGGGTAAAGAGGCAGCTGCTGACTGAGCGGTAGGAGGTGTTGCTGATGTGCAGAAGTAGTGAGTGTTGAAGGAGCAGAGCTGGGGATGCACCCACCAGTGCTGCGTCCAGGAGAGGACGGGATTGGGGAAGGTTCAGATGAGCAGATGAAGCTGGTCCTGGGCCTTAGCTGAACTGCCAACAGAACCAGGCCTGGTCCCCAGGACCTCTGGTCATTGGAGGGCATGTGATACCTGGTGCACTGGTGGGCATCAGAGCTGCTGTATAACTGTCAGTTAAATAAGAGTCTGAATTCCGTGTCGAGACCACCAGTATGGCGAGCAAGTACCAGGGCTCCCCTGGGCAGTCAGGCAGTCCATGTCTGGGGTCAGCCTGGAAGGCATGAGGTGGGGACATTGTTTAATTAATGTTTGGTTTCAAGGCTGCTCTGGGAGCTTTGGGCACTTTGTGGTCAGTTCTTTCCCCAGGATTTGCCTGCTTCCTTCCACACACATGGACAAAATTGGGGAGTAGGGGTAGAATCAACATGAGAACAGGTTTCACCCAACATGTCCGATAGTGCTTGCCACTCCCTGTGGGGTGGGAGAACCAGACCCATGACTCCCTTTGCTTCAGCTTCCATCAGCATTTGCCTGGGAGAGCTCAGGGGCCCCATTGTCCACCCCTAGAGTTTCCCTCCATTTGGGACTGTTCTTCCCACCTCCCCTGCCTGAGTGTCATCAGGAGCCTTTCCAAATATGAACTGATGCCCTCCTAAGTAGCCTGGCTTCCTGGTGACATCTCCCAACATAACATTAATGGAGAAAACAGCAAAAAGCATCCCTTGGGCTTTGGGACATTGATTTCTTATTTAGGCTCTTAGCTAAGCATCAACAACAGATGTGGCAGGTTTGATTAGGTTTCGCCATGGCGGGGTTCACTGGAGGAAGGAGAAAGTGATCGGACTCACAGGAACTAGGGAGATGGGAATAGAGTGATTCGCTTCCTTAAATTATGATTTTTGAAATGGAAATGGGAGGTGGGGGTAATGCGAGGATGGGTGAGGAGCTAGCTACTTCTTTTCTCCTATTCCCACTGGAAAAGAGCAAAGTATTAGGGCTTTCTTCAAATTCAAATACCATCCAAATTCTGGTGAAGTCACCCTAGGACCTTGAGGGTTCCATCTTCCAAAGAGATGCCCTATTTTTTTTCCAAGGGAAATTAGTAAACTGTATCCCTTTGGAATTCTCCCCAGACTCTGTTGATTTGATGGTTTGATGTAGGAATCAGGATTCTACTGACCTCCTGCTTCAGGGTTGATCATTTATAGTGGGCCAGCAACTGACTTATCCTGCTATAAAACCTTTCACTTTAAGAAAAGAAAATACAAGGGCTAAGAAATACCCATTGGAGCTTCCACCCAATTAAAAGTTTTTCTGTAGTTTGGAAGAGCTCAACTTGTTCTCCATCCAAAAAACCCTCAATTACCGTGAAATGGATTTCTTGCTCTACCACCATAAATAAAGCATTTCTACAAAAGAATAACATTTATATTATCACCAGGAATAGGCAGGAAACACACCAAATGAAAGGTGCTGGTAGTGATCCACCATGCTATTTCCCTTGCGGTTCCTGGACCTCTTAATGCAGCCACACCCCAACCCAGCCCCCTGAGCTGGGCTATATTTAAATATACATATCTCAATGTGTGTATATATCTCATTCCCTGAATACATATAGATAGATAGATAGATATTATCTCTTTAAAATATTAAAATAAATTACATCTTTGCACAGAATACAGACATTAATTCTGTTTCCAGGAGATTTGTCAAATCAGTGGCCTGTGTTTGCATAACAAGCTCTTTGGTTATGCTGTGAATATAAATTACCATGTTGTCAGCTCCCGATAAAAATCGCCGGAATTCTAGCAATGTCGCTTCCATTGATTAAGATAAGCTTTATGTTATGTGTCCAGGTAATATCTTTAGGTGGTTGGTTTTTTCCATAAGTGTGAGGAAAAGGAAAATTCCAGAAAGATGCGGGGCCAGGATAGTGTCCCCACTTCCCTTTGTTTTTAATAAAACAGGGTTTCCTTCCTTCATATCTTCCTTCATCTCTCTCTCTCTAACACATGTGCACACACACCTACACATGCATGCACATGCGCACACACGCACGCACACGCACACTCATGCACACATGCACACACACACACAGATTCTGTTCTGGGTTTTAAATTATTTGGTGGAATGCTGGACTATTTCCTGCAAGTTCAGAGGCAAAACATTTTTAATAAATCTGAGTTTTCCTGAGTTTCAAGGCACAGACAGCTCAAAACAGGCTCACCAACTTCAAATTCCCAGATAGTAGGATTTTTTCCCATCTCAAGTGTTGTAAATAAGGCTTCTAATAATAGCTAATATTTCTTAATGCCCAGTACATGCCACGTATCACGGTCAAAGCTTTATGTGTATTACGTCATTCAGTCTTACAACTCCGTGACAGATACTATTATTATTTCACCATCAGTAATCAGGAAGGTGAGAGGTGGAAAGCTTAGGAAAATTGCCCAGGATCCGTAGGAAGCGGCTGATCTGGGACCTGAACTCGGGTCTGTCTGATTCAAAGTACAGTTTATAGTAGGCCCACACGCTGTGCTGTGTAGTTTTTAATTTTTTCGTTTTGAGACAGGTTCTTGCTAAGTTGCTTGGGGCCTTGCTAAATTCCTGAGGTGGGCTTTGAACTTCCTTCCTTCTACCTCAGCCTTCTGAGCAGCTGGGATTACAGGCATGCACCGCTGCGCCTGGGTCTGTGCTGTGTTTTGGTGCTTTCTGCATCCCAAGAGGTAGTATAGGACTTCTCACTTGGGGTTCCAGAAGGGCCTGTTCAATCAATGCTCAACATTTGGTTGTTCTCGTGGGATCGAATGAGGAATTGCAGGAGAGTTCTCAAATAAATTTACCTACTCGGTGTGGGAATTTTAAGAAGGACTGAAAAGATTTAGTTACTTCCTGCTTCGCCTCACCCCACTGCCTCTATTCACTAAAATTTACTCTGTCATTTAGTGGTCGTGAAATTTGGAGCTAGAAGGAACTCTGATTTACCAGAGTATTTCTCATTTGATTCATGAGGATATTGAGATCCAGGGAGGGGAAGGGACAAGCCTGCACTGGTGGCTCAGTTTGGGACAGAGCTGGGGTAGATTCTACCTGGTCTTCTGCATCCCTGTCTATGGTTCAGAAAGAGCTCATCCAGGCTGGCTTTGGAACGGAGCAGCTCTGGGCCAGGACGAGCTTCTGGAGCCATGCTGAAAGATGCTGTGGGCCGTTGCATGACACAGCCAGCCGCGACCTGACTGTATGTCGCAGCTCTGTAAAAGACGCAGTGAGTGAACATAACAGGCATTTGGCTTGCTCACCTCAGTTTCCAGAATGCCAGCTCTATATGTGATTGTGTGGTGCTTTGTTATAATCATGGTAGTTTTTCATGATCATTTACAATTGCAAAATACAGCTAGAGCCCTTTTCACAAAGCTATAAAATTCATCTCTGCTCTGTTTCCTTTTTGAAATGTACTGTTTGGCAAGATCAAAGGCCAATGGATAGAAGGAAATTTAACTCAGATTTCAGCGTTCTTTTTCCAGTCTTGGTATTTCTCCCTGCAAATTACATTTATATCAGAAACATTTCTGTCCACAGTTTTCATGACAATACATAAAATTCATCTCTTGGTTGAACAGACACAGGAAAACTTCCTGGATTTCTCTTCAGTGTTCACAGTGCCCTTTGTTCCATTGAGCCTTATTGTCCCCTAAATAACAGCTATAGTAAGCGCTATCAAAGTATGCTGCTTTTATTTTCCCATTTAGCAGCAGGACTAGATTGACTGACACCACATGTGTCCAAGTGGGTTTGGGGAATGCTCAAACAGATGATTTTAGGAGGATTTTTTCATTATTACTACCAACAAAGAGCATAGTCATTGGAATTAGGAAGCTGTGATGTAGCAGAGACTTCTAGCTTAATATTTATACTTTCCTTTGTATAATAAACAGAGCCCAATTTTTAATTGGATGCATTGTATCTCAGATGAAAGATTACATTTCCCAGAATCCCTTGTGGTTAAGTAAGAGCATGTGGCTATGATAGGGAAAGTCCAGTGATGGCCTTTCAAAAAACTCTTAAAAGGGGAAGGAACTGTCTCGTTTTTCCTTTTCCTTTCTTCATTTGGTTCCTTGTATCATAGGAGTAATGGCTAGAGCTCTAGTAACCTTCTAGGGCCATGAAGATGAAATGATTCCTTACATGTGGTGGATCAGAGGTAGAAGTAGCTCATTCTTCGATGGATCTGCCATGTCCTCTATTTGAGAATTACCTTTTCAAGAGATTGATTTGGAAAATATTCCCCTTTGAATCCTGTAGCAGTCCTAACTGCTACTTCTGGATTTCTTAAGAGAGAAATAAACCTTTATTATGACAAACTGCTATTTTTCAAGTTTTGTTCAATTAAGATTAGTCTAGTACCAGATTCAAATATTGTCTTATCAAAATATTAACCTCTACACTTTAATTTCCTCTTATCATGAGACTTATAGGCTTCCATTTTCTTAACTTTCAGAGAACTGAAGATTTAATAAGAACTCAGTAGATGCATAGCACAACTCAGTTCCCGCTACCTTCCTCCTCTTCGTATTTTCAGGTTGCCATATTATATACCCACAAGTAGCTGGGTATAAAAACTATATAACAAGAATGGTTAGAGCAATCAAGATATGATCTATGTGACTAGTGGCCAAACTGTAAATACAGGATTTTATTGCTCCATTCAGTTTGACCTTGGTAAAATAAATGTCAGGCTTTCAGTTTTTTCCTTACTCCAAGGTTTGCTTCTGTCTATGGTGCAAGCTAGCACTCTTTCTCACAGTTGCCCATTTCCTGTTTTCCCAGGAAATATAGGCATTACTGCACATTTTCTTCAGGTGTTATACCTGTTAATATACTTAGTTTGCTTCACTTAACTTCCTGCTGTTTAAATTCTTAATGCTACACAATCTTCCTGTGCACAATGTCTCTGAATCTACATTTTCTCCCTTGGTTGATAAATTTCTGCTTACATGGGTAATTACCTA
The DNA here is from genome assembly GCA_004027875.1 of Aplodontia rufa. Taxonomy (NCBI): domain Eukaryota; kingdom Metazoa; phylum Chordata; class Mammalia; order Rodentia; family Aplodontiidae; genus Aplodontia; species Aplodontia rufa. The sequence continues at coordinate 25,632 of PVKS010007040.1, read as the reverse complement.
CTTTAAAGCCATTTCTGTCACCATCTGACTCTGTAATAAGAGTGCATTTTGGCTAAAGTTGTAATTCTCCAACTGGAATCTCTCTGACCTTCCATTTCTCCCCCAATAACTTTATCCTCAGTGTCTATTTAGTTCATCTATTTACCATATTATTCGTTTAAAATTTAGGCATATCATCTGTTTGTATAACACTCTGCATTATGTTTTTATGTAATTTAATTTGATCTTTGCAATAACCTTGTTTGGAACTTGAGGTGGTTATTACAACCCTCCTCTTTGGTACAAAGAAACACAAGGCCAAAGGATTTGGAGTCTTGTAAAAAATCACACAGTTTGTTCCTTGTGGAGTTGGCCCAAAACCTCATCTCCAGGTTTTAAGTCTCAAGTTCTTTTCATTACAAGTCCAAATTCCATCCCCAAATCTGAAAGCCACTCTTGTAAGCTGCCTATCAATCAGATATCACATTTCTATTGTGATTGCTGCTGCCTCCTCCAGACAGGGATTCATTCTGATCCATGTATATTTTTTGAGCATGAAGGATTTGTCACATTTCATATTTGAATAACATTTTTCACTTTCCAAGTGTGTTCTTGTACATTATCTTATTTGATATTCACTGTGTGTCTATCAGGTAGGTAAGGCAGACATTTATTCTTGTCCCATTCTACATTTGAGGAATGAGTGCTTGAATAATCTAAGTGACAGACTCAAGATCACCAAGTAAATTAGTGACAGCATCAGGACTGTGTCTTCTATTTGAGAATTACCTTTTCAAGGGATGGATTTGGAAAATATTCCCCTTTGAATCCTGTAGAGAGTACCATGCCAGACACTCCGCGACTCTCATACTCTTTTGAGATGTCTCTGTGAGACAACAGATCTTCCATCTCCTCAGCCCTCCCCTCCGCTGTTCACAGGGCAACCGTCAGTCCCTGACTGAAGCAGCTGGATGGGAAGGCTGGTGCTCTTTTCTGGGTGGGGGTGACTAAATAGGGAAGACCAGCTGCTTATCATTGTAAAGCTGATATGCTCATGCTGAGTAGGGGCACAAGAAAATTAGTGCAGATGACTGGAGGAGCACAGCAGCTGTAGCTAACGCCACTGTTCAGGCAGGCTCCCCACGGATTGGTCTGCCCTGGCTCTGGTCATGGTAGTCAGTACAGGTCATGAAATGAGCCATGAGCACAGCCCTATGATTACCCATTCAGTGGCCTTGGATGAGTCACTTGACCTCCTTAGACCTCAGTTTCTATAAGTTTATCAGGAGGAGTTTAGATCAGCTTTGAATTGCCTGTATTAGCTCCATTAGGGATGCCATAACAAAATACCACAAAAAAAAAACAACCCGGTTTACACAACAGAAATTTATTTTTCATAGTTCTGAAAGCTGGAAGTCTAAAAGCAAGGGGTGGTTTCTTCTGAGGCCTTTCTCCTTGGCTTCTAGATAGCCATCTTCTATTTTTGTCTTTATATGATCTTCCCCTATGCCCATCTGTGTCCCGATTTTCTCTTCAGATCAGAAAGACAGTCATATTGGATTAGGGGCTACCACTATGACTTTGTTTTAATGTAATTGCTTCTTTAAAGACCAGGTCTCCATGTCTCCATGTCTTCAGCCACATCCTGAAGTACTAGGAGTGAGAGCTTCAACATATAAACTTTGAGCAGGAAAAAATAGAGCCCCTAAATTTAGCTGATCAAAAGAATTAACCAGGAAACTTCAAAAAATAAGTTTCTGAACCTTGAACCTGCTGTCTCAGAACTGGGAGATGGAGCCCCAGAATCTGCCTTCCTAAGAGCTTCCCTGCTGATGGGCATGATTAGCAAAGGGTAGAACCGTCTAGAGGGCCTTCAAGGGCCTTCATCTCTGATGTTGCTTGTGTTAGGAACAGTTAGAAGGGAGAAGACATTCTAATATGGAAGGTGTTCTGAGGAAAAGGGGAGGGGGCCTGGGGTGCAGAAGAGGATGTATAAGAGGTGGCCCCAAATGTCCTGCTACTCCTTGATGTACAGAATGGTTGAAGCAGTTGTGGGGTAGGGAGCCAGCCCCCAATGTCAGCCACTCCTAGGACCTTGAAGCCCACATTTGATCTCTTTGTGTGCTGATGCTTCTGAATATTGTTTTGGCTGGAGATTCTGAGTTCTGAGCTTGGAATTTGTGGAAGTTACTTATGTGCCCAGAGTTAAGTGATGTCCATATGACTGATAAACCATTTGTAGGTGTGTCTGGAGGAGAACAGCCTTTGGATTGATAGACTGAGTAAAGAAGAGCCGTCCTTCCTGGGGTCAGCATCCTCCAATCTGCTGAGATCCCTAACAGAGCAAAACAGCAAAGGCAGCCTGAGGGCCTCTGCAGAGCTGGGACATCCATCTTCTCCTGTGTCAGACATGGATGTTTGTAGCTCTTAAGTTTTCAAACTCAGACTGAATTACACACAAACTTTCCCAGCTGCCAAGCTTGCGGTTGGCGGAAAAGGGGATTTCTTGGTTTCCATGAGCAAGGAGCCAATTCCCAAAAGAAATCTCAACCACCCCCCGACCAAAAAAAATAAGATGTGGTGTGTGTGTGTGTGTGTGTTTACACATACACAGTCTATTGGTTTGGTTTCTTTGGAGAGCCCGTATGAATACAGGACTAAAAATTGGGATCCCAACAAGAGCGAGAGAAGAGATGCTGGAGTGAATCAGCCTGAGACTTTTGTTCAGACAGTCCTCATTGCCAAACCAAGGCAAGGGCTTGGAGGGTAGCAGTTCTGTTGAAAAGATCATGGGCTCTGAAGGTAAGCAGATTGGGTTGAAGTCTCATTTGTGCCCCTTACCAGGTGAGAGATGCAGGGCAGGTGGCCTGGAGTTTCAGGGATCTGATTTCTTCACTGGATGGTGGGGTGTGGCAGGGTAATGCTGGGTGAGCAATAAGTTCATGGGAACTAGCAAGGTGGTGCTTGGAAACTGCTCTCAGTGTTTGTCAAGTAATGGACCCTGGATAACCAACCACTGTTTGCCCTCCTAAAATTAGCATCCTTTTCTTTTTGCTAGTCTGTATTTACCAGCTTGTGTGGGGGTGGCGGGGGGAAGAGAGAAATAGAAAGATAACAGCAGCAACAGAGGGAAGGGTGAGAAAAGAATAAGAAGGAGGTGTCAGGTCATATGGAAGGCAGACACTGCAACATTACACTCCGGATCTGTAAGAGCCCATGCTTTTTACAAGGGAAGGGAGACGCTGTGTTTTGGGGGCTCACACTCATTTTTGAAGTTGTTAAGAAAAAGTTTTCTCCCTCAAAGAGCAGACGTAACTTGGTATTAAGCACGAATCACAGGAGTAGCCCAAAGTCCAGTTGCTGTTCCACTTTTGTTATAACCTTTGACCCATTAGTTAGAATAGCTAATATTTACATTAAGGAAATTGCTTTTTAAAACAAATGAATAATTGACTTACAAAGTTGACTTGCAAAATGAAGAGTGAAGTTTAATTGTCATCTCCGTTTTCACATCAGTATTCCTCGCAGATGGGAAAGCAGCCCAAAGCTCAGAGGTGAACACAACATCATGAAATGAAGGGATTCTCAACGAAAACCCGAGGGAGCTGGGGAGGGGAAGGAGTGGAACCGTACAGGTTGTAGAATTTAGGGTGAAGTGCCTTGGATTTGTCCAACAAATTTTCTCTACTTGTTTCTCATATTGGCCTTTACTCTGCAACTGGGTCATAGATTTCTCGAGGGAAGGCACCATGCCTGGGACATCTGCATGCCCAGTAGCACTTTTGTGCCTTTGACACAGAGCATATGGAGACACTGTGCATGCTTGATGGGTGAGTTTGGAAGGGATGTAGCTGGGAAGGAAGCGAGAGCGGGCCTCAACCTGGAGGCTGTTCCTGGGGCCAGGCTGGGTGCTCCTGAGCAAGTGGGGACCCACGTGCCTGGAAGACACTGTTTTCCTTGTGGATTGTGTGAGTCAATCATCAAGCGGTAGATATAGCAGTGAATCACCATAATGGAAGAAACCTAGTGTGCTTCCGTCCCCCACGGCCCTTTCCATGCCACATGAGCGCTTCCAAGGGGCCTGAGGGAGCTGGTTACAGTTTAATTTTATTTCTTTTAATTTTATGAGGGAGAACCCTTGGGTTGATCAACATGAAAGGAATTGATAATTTGTGAAGTTTCTTTCCTGCGCACATCCCCAGGTTATTTACCTGAGGAGAAACTGCCTTCTTTCCAAGGTGCATTTTCTACTCGGCATATATTCTGCCGTGATTCCTTTGCTTTATTTAGTTATTAACCTCTCTCCTTTAGTATTTTGGTGGTTCTCTTTCTTGTCTTTCTGTGGATTTAATTTCACTATGGATCGTTCATCTTAGGCTACTGTTTTTTATGTATAAGGATCTTATCCAAGTGGTTAATAGTGCGGCTACAGTTGAATGCTCACGTCCCCCCAAAAGATATGTGCTGAAATCTAACCTCCAGTGTGAGGGTTTTATGGGAAAGGGCTTTGGGAGGTGAGTAGGTTGCAGGCATGGAGGCCTTATGATCGGAAGTAGTACCCTTGTAAAATAGGCCATCTATAAACCTGAAGAGCAAACTCTCACTGGGCACAGAAGCTGCCATCACCTTGATCTTGAATTTCCCAGACTCCAGAACCTTAAGAAATAAACTTCTATTGTTTATAAGCCCCAGAGCTCAGTGCATTTTGTTATAGCAACCTGATTGGGCAAATGCCTGGCTTTCCTACTGGCTCTCCCTTCAGTTGTGAGCTCCGACTTTCAATACTTGAACATTTTCAGAGGCTTATCTGAACATCTTTCTTCCCCACCCAAGGCTGCAGCTTCCTGGACCCTTGGTAAGGAGTCCTGGGAGGATGGTTCCCCTGACTCTCTGCAGATTCCTGCAGTGGCCTCACTGTCCTCTCCTACAAATGGTGCTTCCCTTTCCTTCTGTCCTCCTCATGCACAGTCAGGGAGGAGAGAACAAAGGGAGTGGGTCCTAGCGCCCAGCAGTCCTGAGGCCAAACGGGCTTCACGGCCAGACCCATTGGTAAGGTCATTTTCTTGTTCAAACTCAGTGTTCCCATTTATAAAATAGGAAAACTTTTTGCAGGTGGTGATGGGGGAAAATGAGGGAATGTGGGGAGATTGCTAGAGCTAAAGAGGCCTTGGAAATGTTGCTTGGCTGTTCCTGGGCTTGGTAATCTCTTCCTGCTTCTTCTTCTCTTTCAGCTCTTGCCAAGTGCCACATCTCTCTCCTTGATTCCTATGTGCCTCACACCTAGGGTGCAGCACTGAAAACCAGGCCAGCTTACTCCAGGAGACACAGTTTGCTTTTGGGCAACTGCAAGATGCCTTTTGATCTCCACGAACCCTTTCTACTGCCGCCTCCTTTTCTAATTAAGTCCACTGCTTTTCAAGTGCTAGCATTTGAGATGAGTCAGAAACACTGCTTCTCATTCCATGCTATTACTTTTCTTTCTGTTTTAATTACTAGTATTGCAACAGTATTTTCCTCCGTTTTTCTTTGCAAATATGTTATTTCAGTTACATTATGGCTTGAATAGGCTTTTGAGTGGAAGCCAGGGAACCTAACCATCATTTTCAATATGGTTTCTATGGGGAAATAAGATGCCCATTTGCACCCAACCTTCGGAAACATGAGCATGTGGAACACAACCCGTTTATGAGTGGAAGGTGGTCTCTTTGTCTTCTGTTTTTCTGAAAGCTATTGCATATTATTTATTATGTTCCTTCAAACTGTTGTATTGGGCTGGCAGAGCAGGACCTGTGGCAGGAAGAACTCAGGGAGTGGAAATAGGTCGCACAGCAGATCCGAGCTGAGGTCTGCAGTGTCTTAACTCTTAGGCCACTGCTCTTTGCTTGACCATAGCCACCACATGCATGTCCACCGGAGGCGACTCTCCATCGTGCATGCAATGGTCTTCGTGGGTTCAGCAGAACGTGACCAACTATGCCTGACCTCTGAGGATGTCCCTTCCGCTCTTCAGCTCCACCCTCCGCATTTCCCTGTGGGGGAAATGTGTCCACCGTAACCTCATGCATGTACCACAGGGGCTACAAGACTGTGTGTGGGAGAGCGGTGATTTATACTCATTAGGCCATTTCATAGATGCTGCTGTCACCATTGTGTTGGATCAGTTAATCAACAGCTCTTTGAAAGGCCCATCGCACCACTGTGCTAGAGGTCCAATGACACAGCAGCGGACAAATCCAAAGGAAGCCCCTGCTTTCACTGACTTTATAATCTCCGGCGGGAACACATTTAGCAAATTAGACACAAAACTGAAGTGAGAACTATCAGGGGGAGGATGTGGCTGGTGGAGGTAGGGAGGCTGGTGTAGGGGAGAATCAGAATCTGTCCTTTTAAGATAGGGGTTTTTCTTTTTAAAATATTAGTCAGACTCTCTGTGCCCTGCACTCTGCTAGACTCTGTGTTTAATGAATGAGGCATGACCTTGACCGTCAAAGTATTTGTGATTGAGTAAAAGGGGCAGACATCGTATCCATCAGTGTTTGCTGTGTAGCAAAACACCCCCAAATGTTGCAGTTTCGAGCAACAAACATCTGCTGTTTTTCACAGTTCTTTTGGTCAACTAGATGGTTCTGGGAGGTTCTTGCTGATTGTGATGGTCAGCTGGCCCTTGGCTGGGATTGGGGGCTTCCAGGTTGGCCTCACTCATGAATCAGGTCATGGCGGTCTGGCTGGCTTAGGGCAGCACCTCAGCCAGGTGACTTGGCCCTGAGTCACATGGTCTTTTTATTACCCTGGAGGTGGGAATCATCGCTGGTTGTCTCAGGGGTTTAAAGAACAAAAATCAATGCAAGCCCCAAGGCAGAGTCACCTTTTAAATGTCTGTTTGCATAGGGTGTGTGGTCACAGGCTTGTCAACGGAAGTCCTATGGCCAAGCCTGGAGTTAGTGAACAGCACAGGGGCTAGACACCAGGAGGTGCGAGCACGTGGGCCATGAGGCTGCGCTCTACTGCAGACGTGGAGTTGAAGTGTGAGCGTGGTGTGGTGAATGCACAGAGACTAAAGCAGAGCCCACTGCGCCCAACGTGTGGAGGATCACACACAGGGGAAGTAGGACAGGCTGCTCAGCAGAGACGACTTTCCATCTGGCGGATGACAAAGTTTGCCAAAGAGAGGACACCAGGCAGGCATCAGGCCTGCTGGAGGCGCATCTCAAAGGTGGAGTCGAGTGGGAATTGCTGCACACAGTCTGGGATTCTCGGTTCGCATCCTGCCTTTTCCAGCCACCTCCCGGCAAAGGATTCCACATTCCCCTTGTTTTCACATAAACTGTGATTTCTGAAATGTTTAGTCACTCTCCAATTCTGACTTTCCCCTCAGTATTTCTGAAGCAATGTCATGGAAAACAATCTGTGCAATCCGTTTATTGAACTATCTGACCTTATCAGGGCACACGAATGATATTTTTCATCCCGTTACCGCTTCCAAGGATGTTTGGTCTCTTACATATGTCCTTTAAATAACGTATTAGGAAAATCTAAAAACTTTCTGGCCATTTCCAAGCAGAAAAGCTTAGCTTATCTAGGAATGCAGAAAGAATCCAATATAAAGTGATCTATTGCTATAATTGCGTGGACATCAAACCTAACATTATATTGCACATCTCTGTTTAATCATCATCAGTCTTGCTGAGTAGATGTGAAGTTCCGAGAGGGCAGGAATCAATTTTATGTGTTTACTTTTGAATTTTTAGGACTTAGAAGAGCCTAGCAAACAGCACACACCCTCCCCAAGTGGTAGAATGCAATAATGAATGTGACAGCATTTGCAGAGAGAAAACAGAAATACTATGACAGAGGCATTCAGGATAAACCGCAAACTTAACTCCCGATGAAAATGTTAATATCGTAGAACAGACAGATATTTCCTTAACTTGATAAAACATATCTACCTCTAGCCCCAAGCCAAGATTATGCATAATGTGTTTCACTGCAAAACATTTATGTGTAAGTCAGGAACAAGATAAGAAGTTCATGACTGGAAGGTTTTCAATCATGTAATAAAATAAGAGAAAGAAAGAAATGAATCAAATGTTGGGGGGAAAAAAGGTAAAGTTATTAGTTACACAGGTTGCATAAATTTAATACCTGGAAAAGCCAAGTGAATCAAGTTAAAATTGTTGCGAACAATAATATCATTTAATAAAAGCAGATAAAATACAATATTAAAATATTGGAAGCCTTCATGTACTTGAAACCAGTTAGAGAATAAAAAGGAAGAAAGACGCTGCTTATAGTAGCAAGCAAAAGGATAATGTGCGAACATAAAAATATGGTAAAGCTGCAATAATTCGAAGAGTGTGGTGCTGACACGTAACTATAAAAATCAATGCACTGGGGCCCAACTGGTGGCTCAGTGGTTGTGGTGCTTGCCCGGCATGCACATGTATGTGGGTTCAAACCCCAGCACCTTCTATACAATGAAGTCCCGGAGCAACAAAAAGCCATGCAAAGGACTAAATAAAATTGATACTCTCTTTCTTCCTCTCTCTCTCATTATCCCACTCTCTTTTTAAAAAAAAAATCAATGCACTCGAATAGATCTGGCATCAGCATCAAAAGTGTGGTAGGGAGGGGGGATAGTAGCAATAAACTAGGGTATAACAGGAAGCTTGCTCTGTGATCTAACCTGACGTTTGAGCCCCAGATGTCACATGCCAGAGTTCATGTTTTACCTCCTGTGCTACACTGCTCTTTCTTGATATAGGTGCCTTTGAAATAAATGGCATAAAGTAAATTCTTCAACAAACAATGTTGAGAACAACTATGGGGTTATCCAGAAAATAATGTAAAGTCTGTCTCCAAAATAAATACCAGATAGGGATAAGGGTGGGTAATTGGGGGGGCACTCCTGGGGGTAATTCTAATATCCAGAATCTATACACATTTTATATTATTTTGTTAAAAACTTGTATGGTTGTTCAAAAATAAAAAAAAATTATTAAAAAAAGTAAATAAATACCAGAACAATCAAAGGTGTACCAAAAGAGATACCAAAAGAATCCATAGGAATTTTGTACTACTTTTAATCACCTTAGAGTGGAAAAGGTCTATTAGAATCTTTTGTAAAACTTAGTGGCCTTATTTAAAGCATAAAGACTGGAAAATTGGACTACATAATTCTAAAATGTTTCTTCACAGAAAATATATAATAAGTACGCTAAAAAGTAAATGACAAAAAAGAAACCATTTGTGACACATTACACTTACTATGTATGCCTAGACACCAAGAAAAAAGCCTACTAGTTTGAGTCAAATATGAGAAAAAGATATGAAGAGTTTTCATCAAATGATCACTAAAGATTAAAACACAACAAATCTCACACATAGGAAGAGAAAACCAAATTAAGGTTATACCACCATCATAGAAACAAAAATGAAAAGGTTAGTTGATGCATACGTTAGACTGGTGTTGAGTAAGGGGGACTCCATCTACTGCTGGTGGGGCTCTAATCCATATGCTCTTTGTCAAAAATAGATGTACAAACCCCTTGGCTCATCCATTCCACTTCCGGGAACCTCACCTGTAACTGAGTTTGCACGTACGTGTGATGGTGTCTGCATCAGGCTATTGGACTTATCATTGCGTATAATGAGGAAAGACTGTGGATAACTCCAATGTCTGTTCATAGGGGCCTGCTTCAGTCATGATGGTCACCATGCAGCAGGGCGATCTGTCCCCATTCAGAAAGATGCAGGAGATTTCAGGTGCTGATGTGGGAATATCACCAGGAAATATTTCAGCCTAGCAAGTTGAGTGTGTAAACATTTATGTAAAAAAAAATGAAGAATCTCTTTTTCTTTCTGCTTTGTAAAAATGTAGGACATCTCTAGAAAGAAATAGCAAACGGTATCTGCTTTGGGGCACAGTGGAGAAGGGACACTCACTTTCACATTGTACCTTTAGGGTTTTAAAACTGTTATAAAATGGCACTCTTTTCTATTTATGACCAGGAAGTGACCTCACTCTAAGTATTCATGAGGATGTTGGATGCTCACTTCTGAGAATGAATGCATTTGGGTTTAGGAACTGATCGAAGGAAATGTTGTATGAAAAGAGAAGGAAAATGAACGAATAGGTATGGGGAGATGCTAAAATGTAAATGACTATTGGGATAGGAATAACAGGGCTTTGTATAGGAAAAGAAATAGAACAAAACAGCTCAAAACAAAATATAGATACTCCCAGTGGCGGGGGAAAATTAAAAAAAATGTGTATTTTTGAGATGAGCTCTATATCCTATACTGTACGATTCTAGAAAGTCATACAAGGTATGGGTTAATGATACTCCATTGTGCAGGACTGTCCCACTGACTGAAGACCATCTGTCACGCCTGGCCCTGCCTTCTAATTGTCAGTAGCTCAGTGGCAATTCTCAATTATGACAGCTAGAAGGACCCCACCAATTTGCAAAACCATGCTGGGAAGATCCACCTGCTTCCTTCTGGCCTGAAAGACTCAAGTCAGCGTGCATCTTGCTTCCTTTCTTTCCCCAGACTCCTCCAGTAGACGAGGAGATGTGCTCATCAGAACTGGCTGTGGAGGATGCCTGTGTATTCTGCCCTTCGTCACCCAGGTCCCTGCAAAAGTGCAAGGGAAGGGAAAAGGGGGAATAGAAACAGGGATCAGGAATGTGATTTGTTCTTGCTGAGGAGTGGGAGCATCAGGAATGGGTAGGATGCAAGAGGTGGAAGATTGGGGTTGCATGCCATTAGTGGGGAGTTGGGTTTCGCTGAGCCCCTGGGGCACGTTTTCCCTACAGCATGTGGTCACACCCATATTCCATGACCCCTGGGCTGGGATCTCTGTATGGTGGACACTGGGCCTAGGGCATATGTGAAAGAACTTCCAAGTAGCCCATGTTTGCAGAAGGACACTGTTTAGTTAGAATGGCTGCCATAGGAAGTCACTCCTAGAGCAGATGATCTCTCCCAGCAAAACAGGGCCACCATCTGCTTCCTCGCCTGACTGGTTTTGCTGTTTCTTGGTCTGCTGATGAAGAAGGCCTGCAGAATCTGTTGTCAGCAGCCAGCTCCTGCCTGGATGGGCTCAGTCAGGAATCCTGGTCTAAAAAGATGTGGTCAACCAGTCAGTCCAATAATGGGAAAGGCCTCTCCCGGAAATGAAAGCTACTTCCTGTGCTTAGGAGTCCTGGGCCCGACCATGGCCTCCCTCACCCACAACAGTCTAGAGTCTGCCACAACCAAACCTAGGTCCTCGAAATCCATCCAGCCTGCCACATGGTCCACACCTCTCAACTCTTCCATTATAGGACTGCATTGTCAATCAAAAACAAGTAATACAAATAAAATAAAAGCTGTACTCAGGGGTTTTAGTCATCATGTCCAAGATGCACCTCATTTCTTTTCCTCATCCTCTGTCCAAGTTTTTCTGTGGGTTGAGGAACTTGCAGGGTGGGTCTGCGGAAGGGGCACCCACTCTCCTTTTCCTGTTCTTCCTCCCTTGCTGGTTCTATTCTGGCTCCTCCAGGGTGGCAGTTTAAAGATGTGGCTGGAGAGTTTTGCTGTTTGCTGCAGGTGCCTGGCCATCCAGGACTTCCTCTCAGCAGGCATGTGATACTGATCTCTAACAGGCTCAGGACTCCGAGGGTCTCCCCCTGCTCCGCACTCCAGCTCCTTCCACTGAGGCTCACCTCATGGCCTCCCACCATTGGCTCCACTCACCTAGTGGGTGTGATGATTGGACCAGGGCAAGGCGGACTCTTCAGAGTGCCCTTTGGTTCACAGAAATGGCCACTTCCTTGGCTTACTAAAAGCTGGAGCCTTAGGCACCCCACTGCCTCTCTTCTTCACTTTGCTGTCCACGCAAATGTCTTCACTTCTGCTCAGGTAGTGACACAGCCGTTTAACAAGCACCCTGCAGAAATCAACATCCATCTTGGGAACGTAATAATAATAACAGTCACAGCAAGTGTTTACGTGGGGCTTACTATGCACCACGCTCCATTCTAAAGTACCAGGTATGTGCCTTAGTCATTTTGGGCTGCCACAAGGAAATTCTGTAGCCCAGGCAACTTAAAAACAGACATTTATTTTCTTACCATTATGGAGGCTGACAGTCGGAGACCAGGGTGACAACGGTTTGGGTTGTGGTGAGGGCCCTCTTTCTGGTTTACGGATGCCCTCTGAGGTATCCACTACGATCTCAGCTTTACCCAGGTGAAGAGCTATGGGGGGCTGAGCGATGTAGTCAGGTCACACAGCTGGGCAGCAGCAGCTCTGAAGTCCGAGCACAGGTAGGCCAAGGCCCTTACTCGCAGTGAACCCCCGCAGGTGCTGCAGCTAAGTCACAGCCAGTGCCCACCGGACCTGAGACACCCCTAAAGGCCCGTGTGTTAGAGGTTTGGTCCCCACCTTGGCAGTACTGGGAGGGGGAGGAACTTTTGAGGTGGGGCCTTGTGGGAGGCCTGAAGGTCTCGCCCATGAGGGGGATAACAGGATCCAACCCACTCACCATCAGGCTAACAGGCCTCCTCCATGGTGCACTCCTTTCACTGTATATGGAGTTGCCACAGGCTGATGCAGTGGGACCAGTCAGTCGGGAGAGGAAAGCTCTAAAACTCAGAGCCCAAATGAGCTTTTATAAGGTGATCATCTCAGGAATCTGCTATGGTAACAGAAAGCTGCTGCGCATAGCCCTAACCACTCACTGGAGGGCGGGGAAGGCTTTGGGATACCTCAGTAGACTGGTAACTCAGGACACCCACAGATAGGAAAGTGAAGGCGCTCAGAGGGAGTGGGCACGCTGGTAGCCTCAAAGTCGCTCAGCCACCTTGCACTAGATACGGTAGGAGCAGGTGGATTCTAACTATTGGCATCTGTCATTAGAATACGGCCTATTCTTTGCCTTTTTTTTTAGCAGAAGCAGGTCTTGGTTGTTACTTCTGGAGCACCAGGAAAAATCCCTTCCAATGTCCTGCTCCATCTGCATGGAGAGGACCAGGCTGGCAGTTAAGCCCTGATAACCAGCTCTATTTACCAGAGGTAACGGAGACAGGAGGGCGAGTCAACTTGACAAGATTCAGAAAATTCAATTACATGTCATTCCTCTGCTCAGAGCTCCTAAATATCCCATTACCTGCACTCGACAATCCGAGCTTTTAATCTGGTTTCACCCTATTTTTCCCAAGTACTTCCTGCTTCTGCCCAGAGTAAAGTGCTCACTTCAGCCCAGTACCTCCACTCAGCCTCTTCAGAGTCACTGTTTCTGTCCCCACTTTAAGACTGCACACTTCAAATGAGCTAATGGACCTGAGACGCAGTGCAGGGTGCTCGTTGCTACGGCAGCCGCACCAACCATAACTTCGGTCACGGCCCAGTTTACAGAGCATCGGAAAGGACTCCTCGAAGCTGCCCTTGGAGTTAGGAACTATTGTTCCCATGTTCCAGCCGAGGATGCTGGGCCTCACCTGTTCACTAAGCACCTGAGTTCTTAGCAGACTCGGGACCTCAGACTCCAAATCCTGTGCTCCTCCTCTCAGCCCCTGAAAGAGGAGGAGGGAGAGGGGAGGAGAAATGGAAGAAGGAGATGCTGGTCGTCTTTGATGTTGTGGTCAGCTTAAAGAACGGGGGAAATGTTGGGAGGAATGAGCTAACCAGCCCCGGGATGCCTCACTTTACGAATGCCCTGTTGGAAACTCACAGCTCTTTGGATCTCTGGGTCAGGAAAATTTTTATTGCAATTGATAAATAACAGTTTAAAAAAAAAGGAGAGAAATCCAGGAAGGAGCAGGTCATGGAATCTCTTGGGTTCTCAGGGTAGGGAAGATAGAAGCTTGCCGGACACTTCATCACTACTGTGCACGGTTACCAAGGACCTCCACCATTAGATTGGGTTCCCTGGGGGCCAACAAGCCTGAAGACGTGACCTCGGGGGCAAACATCTCCTGGGCTAATCACTTCACATACCTATCTCAATTAATCCTCCTGTCAACCCACAAAGAACGTGTTAATTTTAGACACTCTACCTAAGGAGAAAACGCCCCTCAGCTGGATTTATCACAGCCTTTTAATTGCTCAGGAAAGCACTCAGCTGGTTATGCAGATGCGTTCCTGGTCAACTTCTGTTGTTTTATGTGGAGAGATGGAAACAGGGGGTCAGGTTATGACGATTAGTTCAGAGATCACCTCTATTTAGCTTTGGAAGCATCCCTTGGCCTTGTGTTTGAAAATAGCTGTACATGACATTTGGAGAACTCGCAATGAAGTTAGTGGAAACCTAATGAAGAAGCGACCTTGACATGCTCTAACCCCAAAAGGTAGTGTGCGGGTTGTCACTTGTCTTCCTCCGTAAGTTTTAGACACCGAATATGGCCCTGATCACCATTTAGTACCAACATTCCCCTCCTCCTCCCTTCTCCCCTCTCCTCTCTCTTCTTCTCATCATTATTAATGCTGACAACTATCACTAAACAGAAGAATCCCCTGCACCAAGCTTCAAGTGCTTGTGCCAAAGCCTCATGACGCCCTGGGGGACCCAGGGATGCGCTGGAGTCGGCTCTCACCAGCTTTTGCAAAGCTGATTGTTAAATTTTCAGAAATCCAGCTAGCTGGTTGTTAAACAGAGCTTTTACAGACAATGATTACATAAACTTGCAATTAAACAGAATACATTAAAAATAAAGGTAATACATTCAATACAGTCATTAAATATTTACCAGCACACCACTTGAAGGGCTATTATCTTTATTTTACAGATGAAGAAACTGAGGTTTTGAATAAAACTCCTGTCACATGGCTGGAAGTGACAAAACCAAGAGGCAGATTCAGGTCAAGCTGTCACATAGATGCTGGCGTAATGTAGCTGCCTTGGTCTCTGATTGCTGTTTGCCGAATGGTGGCCCCATCCTGCCTGTGGAATTGGGGGTGGTCAAGAGAGTTAGTTCCACCAGATCTTGAGCTGGTTGGTGGGTGAATCACTAACAGCACCATAGAGGGACCCAGCTGGTTTTCCCCTCCACCTGTGATAAAAATCTGTGCATAGAGTTCACCAACTGTTATGCTGGGAGAGAGGGCAACGGGCACTCCTCCTACTTACAAGAATCCACACATTTTCTCTAGCATCTTTGCTGCTCAATGGGTAATGAGACCCCAGAAAGGGCCACAAAGCCTCATCCTTAGAGAATAAATTTATCCATGAAAATAAAGAGCACATTCCAGTTCTTTGAAAAAGAACAATTGAAGACTATCATCAGGTGTGGTGGAAATGGTAAGAGAAAGGAAAGAGGAGGTACCTGGAGCTTCTTCTCTGAAAAGCTCCTAATCCATAAATACATCTTCTGGAATGCAGGACAAAACATAATGTATAAAAGATTGAATAGAAGATATATTATGCTATTGCATAGCAATCCTGTCTGCAGGAATTTATAGCTTCGATATATTCCCCATTAAAAGTGGTTCAGCGAGCTGGTAGAGAAGCTCAATTCATCTCGCATCTGTTGCAAGCCATCAATATTATGGTTTACCCATTTAAAGTGGAAATGGGACCAAATATTTGGGCTATTTATAATAAAAAATATGAAAATCTTTGTATTGTTGTTCATCTCCTAACTTCTCCAGTGTAATCAGAAGTTTGTTTACATAGAGCGCAGATGAAATTTCTCACCTGTGAAATTGCTAGGATCCAAGGGGCCGTAATGAAAAATAATCCCGGATCTTTTCTCAAAGAGCTGGACTTGCCCCTACCTCTTGTTGAGGAGCAGCTCCAGTGAAAGTTCTTAGTCCACAGGAAGAGGGGCCTTTTCACCTGTAAGAGCTTGTGTCCAGGTAGGAGGGACGGGCAGGCTGCACGGTGGACAAGGTGTATGGAGAACAGGAATGGTTACCACACAAGAGGGTGCAGTTCCTGGGACAGTCCTTCACGGGGAGAAGTTCTTTTCCTTAGTTATTTTTTTTTCCAGAATGGCTCTCCCCAATGCCCTCTCCCTTGCTCTTCTACCCTGAACTTGTGGTTCACTTTCCAATATCGGCTGTGGACCCACCTCCCTTTTTTTGAGCCCCTCCAATCTATTTCACTTGGTCCTGGAGTCTTGACTCTGAGCACTTGAATTCCAGGAACCCAAATCCCTGAGAGAGAATCCCACCATGGGCTTGGGATGTCTGAAATCCACAGTAACCCTGGGAGCCCTGTCCAGGCAGGGGGTGGAAATTCAGACTCATCTCTCTACTCATTTCTGCCTAGGGTCCTTTCCCCTTCATTCCCTGTGTTCATTTTTGGAAGGCTCCAATCTGGGAAGTGCCCTCCTGCCAATGGCCTCTTTCTTGTCTGATGAACACAGGCAGAGACAGCCCCCCACCCCGCACAGGCCTTGCGTGCAGCCCTGAGCAGGCAGGGTGGAAGGTCACCCAGGTCAGCACTTGGCCTCCTTGTGTCTCCCTCTCTGAGATACTCAGAGTGTCACTCTGCCCTTTCCCCATGTGCCAAGGGCTTTTGGGGCTATTTTTAAATGCTTACCACATTACTATATGTGCCACTCGTTTGGGTGGTTAATCATCACTGTCTAAAAGTGTCACCTCCTGACAGCACAATGGGCAGAGAAGTTGCGGTCTAGTGGAGAAGCAGGGCAGCCCGTGGGCCTGGGCAGGAAGGTCTCAGGCCATTATGGCCAGCAGCCCCGGACAGAGAGAGAGACAGGTCAGCATGCAGACCCCACTGCAGAGATGTGCAGGGTACATGTACCCAACAGCTAGGTTTTGGCATTGGTTTTGCAGAGTGATGTCTTGGACAAAACCCTTGGCCTCTCTGAACAGTGTTCGCCATGCCCATGTAGGACAGCCCTGCTTTTAGGCAGGCGAGGACTGTGGCTCACACGGTCTCCCGGCAGGGAGAGGTTTGGAAATACACCCTTCCTCGGCTTTTCTGCTCATACTCACTGTTTTCTGGCTACAAAGATTAGGATAAAGATCCTGCTCATGTATGACCAACTTTTCCCTTTTAATTTGGCCTCCTCAGAACAGAATCTTTTTCCACACCTGCCCCCATGCAGGGTGGCCTGGTACCCTTCCCAGGATCTTCCTTCTTGTTCAAGACTGGGGATGGACTTCCTGCTGCTGTGGTGCCCTGGGCAGGGAGTGGTGCCTAAGGAAGGGTCTGTTGGGGGAAATACTTTTCCTGGGTGGAAATGATCAACAAGAGGCCTCATCTTGGTCACAGGCCCAAGTTCAATGCAGCCTGACTATTGATAAAGCAAACGTTCTATTTCTCAGTTGGCCAGAGCCTAGAAAGCAGACGTCAATGTCCATCAAAGTTCGATGTATGTTAACCTGGTAGGACAGTTATGTGGGTTCAATAAATGAGCCTGAACAACTCCTTCAATAAACTGTGGCTGTTAATTGAACATAGGCACAAACTGAGTGACTTGAAGAGGTTGTCGGTTCAACCACCTGATTGGAAACCCCACATTCCAAGAGGCAGTTGATCTCTGGAGTTCCCATGTGCAGTGTAAATGGTTACCATTTTTCATTTTCTTAAAGCTGTTTTCATTTCAGGGCATGCACTTTATAATCTTTTGCAAAATAAAAAGGGATATCACTTATTGGGTGATTATTGAGAGAGGCATTGTCCAGACGACTGGACTGAAACTGAAGCACAGAGAGGGTGTGCCACTTCCCCCTGACTGCGAGCCTGGAATGAGGCAGCACTTACAATCAAACCTGGATGGGCAGCTCCAGCGTTGAGCTCTTCATTATTGCGCTGCACCACCAACTGTGCATTAAAGACCCCAAGGTTCGGAAAGATCATTTAAGATGCCCAGGAACTCCGCAGCAACAGGTAGTGGAGCCAGGATTTGGATTTAGCCCTGGGTGACTCCAAAACTTGCCTGTGCCTGGTGCCAGCCGGCCCTTCCTTAGGCTGTGCTTATCTCGCTGCTCAGCAGGGGGCCTTCAGTCCTGGTCTCTCCTTTTTCCTGGTCCTGTCCTGCATCCTGGGCCTACCAGGGGCCACCCATGGAAACTGAAAGACTCTGCTCTCTGGATGACAGGACAAAGGAAAGAGGAAAGCTTTAAGCCAATATCCCCCGCTCCAGCAGTCCCTGCATCTCCCTCCCCTGCAGATGGAAATGACTAGAAACTTAGCTTCCAGACAATACGTGCAGCATATTTTCTCCCCATAAATGGGTTATCAGCACTTTCAGCCAGAGATTAAGTATTTACTGGATTTCTCTTCTGCAGCCTCCCTTGAGAAACCCTGCTCTGTAGTCCAATCCCGAGCGTGGCCCATCTGGGGGTAGCGAAGCAGCTGATGGAGGTGAAATGCAGGAAATGAAGATGAATAGGCTCCCCAGCTGCAGCAGTGGGGCGGAGCATGCAGGGAAGGGTGGGTGCCAGGAGCCCCTCAGCAGCTTGTGGGGTCTTCAAGGTCGGGTTGTCAGCTTTAATAGAGCACAAGTTGCGCAACATGCTTGTGTATGTATACAGGTGCATACGGTCACGGGCACCTATGTCAACTTGCACCCACACGTGAGCACGTCTGTAACCCACGGGCAACAGCATGCAGACTGTCTCCATACACAGGAGGTATGTGATCGGTTGTGCAAGGACTTGAGCTCTTCACCTGTCCTTGCTGCTGTGAGGTCTTTGCACTTTGAACTTTCTGTTGCTTTGTGGGGGAGCTGGAGCTGGACTGAGGGTCTAGGGTGGAATCTTTAGTGGAGATGTGCAGAAGGATTCAGTTCTGGAAATCTCTTTGTTCTTCTGCTGATTGGATCTGTTTTGAGCTCTGCTTCCTTGCAGAATCATAAGGCTCAAAGAGAAACCTCAAAGAGGATGCTCTTACCAGTTTTCTGAAGCATGCAGCACCTCCAGCTGGCCCTGGCCACCCCTGAGCATACACTCACAGTGAGGGATGCTGATGCGTACTGACTCACAGCAAGTACTCTTGTACCCAATCCCCACACTGACATTCCTCACACTTAGATGCTTTTCCTGTTCTTTGCCTCCACTCCGAGTGCTGGTTACCCTGACATGAGGACCTCCATTGAAGGTGTCCTCCCCCATAGAGTTTAGTCTGACCCCCACTATGTCTTTTGATCTTTTCCTTCTTAAGTTATTGGCTCCCCACTGTTTAAACTTCCAAATGTATCATCTTATAGCATTTATTTCTTGTCTTCTTAGCTAAGTCCTGACTGCTGAGGGTGAGGGAAGGTAGATACTTCAGAGAACAGCTCACAAGATGGGAGCAACCTTACCTTGGAGAAGCCTGGAAACACTCTACCTTGGCCCCATGATCAAGGTCAAGATCAGCAGGGATGGGGCACATCCATAGAGTACGCCCTTGATAGAGAATCACTTGAAGGGATGAGAGTAGCTTTTCAGCTGCAAGTCTTCCTCCCCCAAGTGACTAACAGAATGGTAGCATCAGACAAACCCCAATCGAGGACTACTCCACAAAACACCTGACCAGTTACTCAAAACTGTCCAGGTCATCAAAAGCGAGGAATGTGTGAGAAACTGTCACAGCTAGCAAGAGTGTAAAGAGACATAAGACTCACCTTAATGTGGTCTCCTGAATGGAAACCTCAGCTCTTAGGTGAAAGTTAATACAATCTGAAGAAAGGCGTTGGTTAATAATAACATATCAATGTTGGTTCATTAGTTATAATCAATTACATTGATTATAACTAGAAGTAGGGTAAATGGGAATATCTTTCTGACATTTCTGTAAATTTAAAACTATTCTAAAGTATAAAGAAAGTTTATTTTTAAAAAAGCGCAGTAAAGGGTTATGAAAGAACAAAACGTAATACAAGTCTCACCAAAAGAAATGCTTGAGGTAAAGAAAGAAAGAGAACGACCACTCAACTAACCATAATGGAGCTTCCGGTGTTCCTGAGCTGCTCTCCTGCGCACATTAACACATGTTGTCATCCGAGCCCCGAAACCCTGTAAAGAGGACACCAAGGCTTTTTTGTTCCTCTCTCTCTCTTTTAAATAGATGAATAATAGACTCGAAGCAGCAGTGACTTGGCCAAACATATAGTGTAGACTTGAGACCAGGCTTCTAGCTCGGGGCTGTCGGGTGCTAAAGCAGGGCTTTCCCACCCCTGGGAGACACATCTGCTGCTGAATCTTCACGACTGTGTCTTCCTCGACAACAAAAACCATGGCTTGGGCTTTTCCCAGTCCTCTCATTATTATTCTTCCGCATTTTAGGACATTTAATCTGTGCCAAGTTAATATTGCTGATTAAAGGAGATGAAATACATTAAAAAAAACTAGTACATTGCAGGCCCTCAGGGGAATACAAGGTTTTTGTTTTCTGTTTATGTATTTTAAAAACAATGGAACTGAGCTAGGGAGACTTCATTTCATATGAGAGAACTTGGCCTTGGATCAACTTCCTGTCTGCTGTGGCCTGAATCTTTATGTCCTCCAAATTCACAAGTTGAAAGCCAATCTCAGTGCAATGGTATTAAGAGACGGGGCTTTAGGGAGGCGAAACCCTCAACTGGACCCTCATAAAAGGCCGGAGGGTGCCTCTAGGCCCCTTCACCTTGAGAGATAGCAGCCAGAAGCACTGCCTATAAGCAGGGAGTTCTGGGGTCTGGAGCGGTGGCTCAGCGGTTACAGTGCTTGCCTGGCTTGCATGAGTACGCGGTTCAAACCCCAGCACCACGTACGCAACCAAGTGTCAGAGCAACAAAAGCCACGTGAAAAACTAAATAAAGTTGATTCTGTCTTTCTCTCTCTCTCTCTCTCTCACTGTCTCTCTGTCTTAAAAAAAAAAAAAGAAGAAGAAGAAGGGAGTCCTCAGCAGACACTGATTCTGCTAGAGTCCTGGTCTTGGCCTTTGCAGCTCCAGAACTGTGACAAGTCTGTCTCTGTGATTTATAAGTCACCTCTGTTGTGACATTTTGTAATAGCAGCTCTAAAATAGCGGACTAAAGCACTGTTCAAACTGTGCAGTTAGGAATTCAGTTCAATACCATCTCACTTCCAAAACATCTTGGGAATACACACCAGGCCTCCCCAACTGTACTCTAAGCTACCGGAGAACAGGACTCCCATTCTTTTTCTTTCTCCCTGTCCCTTCCAAAGGCCGGGTGCAGGGCTCCTTTTCTGGATCATTCTACTGGCGAGACCTGGGAGTGGATGGTGCAAGTTACACTGACGGCATTTAGCGCAAACACCAGCCAATCCGAATGGACACAGGTCTTCACAGAGGGAGACATCCTCTGCTGCTGGCTGGCTGCCAGGCCTAGGTATCTGGAGTTATCTGAGCACTCAAGAGCTGTCTCAGTGCAATAGGGCTGCTGGAACAGAACAGCTTATCAACAACCCTTTCTCCCGGTGATGGAGGCTGGGGAGTGTAGGCCCAAGAACAGCAGGTGCAGGGTCTGGTGTGGGCTCCCTTTCCCAAAGAAGCTGCCTTCTCACTCACACAGTGGGAAGGGGCTTCTCTACAGGAAGGCGCAACTCTGCTCATGACCCCACCCTCATGACCTAACTACCTCCAAAGGCCCCATCGTGTTGAAAGTTTGGATTTCAACATATAAATTTAAGGGGGTAGGGCGGACACATACACTGAGTTCACAGCAGGAGCTGTGACCTGGAGGAGCCCTGAGTCTGACCAGACCCACTCCCCACCAACTTGCTGTTTGCTTTCTAATGACAGTGTGCATGGTAAGGCATAGTTTTAAGGTCCTGATGTGAAATGCCACAAAGCTAAGTAAGTGGTCATTAGCTGCAGGTTGGTTGACACACACAGGTCAGATCTCTAGAGGGTGATGGGGAGTAATTGAAGGGAAGGGTGAACCTGTGTGTTTGGAATCACCATCGTGTTAAATGGGTCTCTGTTTCCTTGCCAAAGGAACGGGGCAATCGCGTCTCAAATAGAGCAGAGAGGACTCACCAAGAGTCTCTTCGTGATTTGCCTACCACATAGGCAAATAAGTGAAAAGCCTAGCACACAGTAGGTGCTTAGTGCTGCTGATGGGGTGGAGTCTGCAGCCCCCTCAGGGGGACCCCTGCCTTCTGTGGAACTAATGCCTGTCTGTCCGCTCTTTCTAGCTGTATATAGTTAATAGAAAGGTGACCCGAAGGACAGTGGTGGCCTCTTAGCCGAGAAGGGCAGTTACTGGAAAGGAAAAATAGCAAATCTGACTCTTAAAAGGCCATACCCTACCAAGGAAGGGTTGCCTTGGTCTTCTTAACTTTTCAACCTTCTTCTGCAATGACAGTGACTAGGAAAGAGACACCCTGGGCCAGTGGGTCGTCTAACAGAGGGCCAGGAGGGAGAGCATCTGCTCTGGGTCAAACAGCTAGTGCTAACCAGAGCCCTGACCCTGCAATGCCCTCCACTGAGTGCCTCTGTGGATCCCCACCTATCTCCTCTTCCTGGCCTTGGACACTGCCTACATTAATCATGACAAGAGGTCAAGTGGGGCTCTCCTGATGCCCAGGAATTGTGTCCAGGGCCCACAGCTGAGCGCAAACAGCGTCAACTTCCTGCTTCCCAAGTAGAGAGTTGGGCTGCAGAATCCTGCAGGGCTTGCTGTGGGTGCTGGAGGCTTCAGCTGCTGCTCCAACCTATGACTCCTTTCATGGACACAGCCAGAGGACAGAGAATGAGGATGACTCAGAGCCAAAGAAGGGCAGCTCAAAGAAAATCCCCCGTGAGACAGGGTCCCTGCAAGGAGGCAGATGGACATTTTGTGTCTAGTTGGCATCTGCCTATTCTGAAGCCTGGCTGCTTTGTCCCTGTGTGACCCAAGAGGCAGACACAGAATAAAAGAGAAATGGTGGAGAGCCCACACTCCCCGATCTGCTAACGTTGACGATCCTCGTAGTTCCCCGGCCTAGAAAGGGGAGGTCATGGTGGGGAGCTCTGTGTCAGGAGCTAAGGGGGCAGGAGAGAGAGTAAGCCAGACTTGGAAGCCCATCCAGAGAACAGTCAGTGGGGAGGTCCCACAGCCCCATGCATCCACCCTCCACCCCAGAGCCAGCATCTGATGCCACCAGACAGAGGGCTGCAGAGCCAGAGGGCAATGATCAGAGGAGATAATCAGGGGGCAATTAATCAGAACATGGTGATCATGGGAAAGAGGTCTGCCACCTGAGCAGCAGGTTAGGGAAGCTGTGTCTCTAATGAGGACACCCCTTGTCCCAACTATTCTGGGAGTGCTGGGAGCCAAACTGTGTACTCAATGCCAAACCAGGGTTGCCAGATAAAACACAGGATGCCCAGTTCAAGTTAAGATTGAGATTGACAATGAATACTTTTCAGTATTCTTCAGGATAAGTATATCCCCAATCCTGCCTGGGACATTTTTACCCTGAAAAGTACTGCTAATACTGCTGGGTCACACTTATCCTTAAAGAACTGCACTTGGATATTTTCACTCCATATTCAATATTTATGTGAAGTTGAAATCAATATTTGCACTTACTAAATCTGCTAACACAACTTTCTCTGTCCCCAACACAAGTCCACACACAGGCGCGTGCACATACACCCCTCAGGCTTCTGTAGCCCTAGAAGGGGAGCTTTGACCTGTTTGAGACTGAGTCTTAAGGGCAACTAGGGAACTACCATAGTAAAGCAAAGAGGTTGGCGAGTCAGGAATGGGGCCAAGACATCATGAAGGACTCTGCTGTCCAGTGAGAAAGTTAGGGTTTCAAGAGAGCACAGCTGGGAACATTTGTTAGAAAACTAAAGCTGATTGCTAGTTGTGCCCTGAGTGTTGACTGGCTGTGTTATCTCACACATTGAGGTGGTTTTCTCAGCCCTTGTGCTTTGCCTGTGAGGGGCCATTTCCTCCTGTCCCTGTAGTCCCTGACCCAGGTCTGATGGAATGTAGGTAGCTCTGCTCTGCTGCAGGACTGAGGCCCTCTACTGATTCCCGCATTCCCCCTTGCATAGCTGAGATGACACTCACTTCCCTCACAGCAGGACTGGAGTTGCAGAAGAGGGTCAGGAGGAAGGCAAAGGTGACCATCTTGCTCTCATTAATCTTATTCCAGGCTTAGATGGTATAAATACGAAGCTCTCAAGTGCATCCTCCTAACTCTGGGCCTCCTCCCTCCCCCCAACTCCTGTGCTCCACTGCCTCTCAGTGTAGCCTCTACCTAACACCTGGCCAGCCCTCCACTTGGCCCTGCAGTCCTCCTGGCACCTCCCACAGAGCCGACCCTTTGTCTTCAGTACTCACCCACCAGCTCTGCTCCAACCTCTGGATGCCTGTCATCCTGAGCAGGCTCTTCCAGGAACTGAGTTGCTGCCTCTATGCTGATGCTCCTGTCTGGACTGGTTGTCCCAACCCTCTTACCCCAGCGCATAGGGCATAGTTGTGTCTCCGCTGGACCCCACTGATGTCCTGCCTGTGGATACAGGGCTATGTCTTGATGACATCACCTCCCGGCCCAGCAGCACTTACAGATCATTCCTTTCCCTGGACATTTGTTCCTAATCAATGGGATATCAGATACTGGGGGGTTGATTGGCAGAGGGCAGGACCCTGGGCAGGCAGCAGGGAAGAGCCAAACAGGGAGCCAAGAGCAGTGATGCTGGCTCCAGCAGGGCTGGGCGTGGCTGGGAGCTGGAGCTGGTCTGAGCCTCCTCCTGGAACCTGCAGGGAGCTTCCCTAGGCAGGGAGGCCCTGAAGAGAGCAAGGGAAGGCATCAGGAAGGAGGCTCTGGGTGGGGCTCCCAGAGGGAGGAAGAACTGGAGATGGAAGAAGAGGAGAAGCACAGGTAAAGGAGAGAGAGGTGGAAACGAGGAAGAGGGCAGAAAGATGGACGGAGAGGGGGTGAGGAGAGTGGAGTTCAAGGGTTGGAACAAAACCCAGCAGAAAGAGCAGGATTGTCAGGGAGCAGAGCTAATTTAGTCAGGCAGGGTGTCTTGGAGGGAGAGAGTCTGGAAATGGCCCCAGACTGCATGTTGAGTGCACGTGGTGACATCGAATCAAGTTTGCACACATCACTGACTTCTTCGTTCACAGTCATTGCAGGGGGTAGTGTGTGTCCTCCCAGGCTCTGCATCTCCAGACCAGCCTTATGGGCCGCCCAAGGTACCAGGAAGTGTGGAGGCGTGACTCTACCCCTGCTCCATCCACTGGCTGGCCTTTCCAGGGCAAGCGGCAAGGAGCCCTTCGGGGGCCTGGAGCTGCAGGAGGATGGCCCAGCAGCGTCTTCTCTTGCCCAGAGCTGGTCCTGCAGACACGGCCAGATCAGCCAGAGGCAGCCTGGAGCCTCAAAGGCAGCAAGGGGGCAGGCCGGGCAGGGGCAGTTACGCAAGCAGATTGGGAGCACGTTGGGACATCCTGAGGGAGTGATTCTTGTGTTTGGGGGGCAGCTGAGGATGTTGGAGATGGGTCAGCCTGAGTTCAGTGGTGCTGATCGTACACCTGTCTTCTTTTGTCTTTATCCCTTTGTAGGCTACTACTGAGCCCCCAAAGTGCAAGGCTTCAGGAAATCACTGGGCTTATTCTGCCCTAGGGGTCTTTCTGCTTCTGCATTTGGAACTTCTAGGGGAAGAGGCTCAGAGAGTGAGTCCATTCCTTCTATGCCCAGGGAATGCATTCCCTCCATCCTGGGGTGGGGGGACTCCTTCCATGCCCAGGGGATGCATTCCCTCCATCC